>PVKH010007611.1:0-20077 GCA_004027955.1 Chaetophractus vellerosus | reverse complement strand
ACCTGCCCTGCCCGTGGCGGCTTTTTGCCTGTCCGTGGCAGCTTTTTGCCCTGCCCACGGCGGCTCCGGCCCGCCCATGGCGGCTTGCCATTCTCAAGGCGGTCTGCCTGCTAGGAGAGGTCCCCGGGAACCGAACCCAGGGCCTCCCATGTGGTTTCCCAGCGAGCTCTTTATCCACTGAGCTATCTAGCCGGGCCCTACCAGTTTTTAAAAAGATTTATTTTTATTTATTTATATATCCCCCGTTGCTGCTTGTGCTCGCTGTGTTCATTTGCTTTGTGTTTTTCTGTGTCTGCTTGTCTCCCCCTGTTGCATCATCCCGCTGAGTCAGCTCACTGTGCGGTGGCTTGCTTTACCAGGAGGCCCTGGGAACCGAACTTGGGGCCTTCCATGTGGTAAACCAGAGCCCAACCAATTGAGCCACAGCTGGTTCCCTATCAGTTTTTAAATGAGCTCTCTATGTGTGTGTAGTTCTTTGATATTTTATTACATGTATATATTTATGTAATTATCATTACAATCAATATAGAACTGTTCCACTACAACAAAGTAACTTCATAGTTTCTGTACCCCTTCATAGTTATATTCTGTTTTTAGCTGAATAATACTTAGTATGTACCACATTCTGTTATTCCATTCTTCTGTTGATGGACACTTGGGTTCCTTCTACCTTTCGGCAGTTATGAATAATACCAGTGTGCAGACATCTGATATTCATAGTGGTATATGATATTCATCTGGTAATCCCCACAGAGAGAGAGCAATTTCTCTCAATTATTGTAATTTATCAACCTCTTCCTCCCACTCTTCCAAGGATGCTGCACAATGTTCAACTGGATTCCAGGGTCTCTAAATAGTTGTTTTAGACAGTGCCTGCCTGTTTAATAGTTGTTCTGGTAGAGAGAGAATCCTGGCGCTTCCTACTCCACCATCTTCCCACAATCCCCTTGCCCATTTTTTGATTAGGTGGTTTGTCTTTTTGTTGTTGAGTTATAAAATTTCTTTATATATTCTCGATATTTAAACTCTTATTGGATACATGGTTTCCAAACATTTTCCCTCATTCTGTAGGTTGTCTTACTTTTTTGATAATGCCCTTTGAAGCACAGAAGATTTAATTTTGATGAAGTTCCAGTTATCTATTTTTTCTTTTGTTGCTCATGCATTTGGTGTAAAGTCTAGGAATTCATTGCCTAATACAAAGTCTTTAAATTTAGGTTTTTAATTCATGTTAATTTTTGTATATGGTGTAATGAAGAGGTCTACTCTCATTTTTTTTTCTCATGAGGATATCCACTTTCCCAGCATCATTTGTTGAAGAGGCTGTTCTTTCCCCATTGACTGGACTTGACATCCTTGTCAAAAATCAACTGGCCATAGATAGAAGGATTTATTTCTGAACTCCCAGTTCTGTTCCATTGGTATATAACATTTTGAATTGCCTTTTTTCTTTCAGCATAATGCTCTTGAGATGCATTCAAGTGTGGTATGTATCAATTGTTTGTTGCTTCTACCTGTTAGTTCCCATTAAAAAAATCCTCCTGGGATTCTGAGTTGGGATTGCAAATAGTCTGTAGATCAATGGAGGAGAATTGATATCTGTTTTAGTCTGCTGGACTGCTGAAAGCAATATACCAGGAAATGGGTTGGCTTTTACAATGGGGATTTATTAGTTTACAAGATTATAGTTTTGAGGTTGAGAAAAATGTCCAAATCAAAGCATCATCAGGCGATGCTTTCTCCCCACTGAAGACTGGCTGCTGGTGATCTTGAACTCCTCTGTCACATGGTAAGGCAAATGGCAGTGTCTGCTGGTCTCTCGCCCCTCCTCTGGGTTTTGTTGCTTTCAGCTTCCTGCATCCATGGCTTTTCTTTCACTCTGTATGCATTCCGTTTATAAAGGAATCCAGTAAGAGGATTAAGACCTACCCTAGGCCATGCCCTAACTGAAGTAATGTAATCAGAAGATCCCACCTACAATCGGTTTGCACTAAGAGAAATGGATTAGCTTTAGGAACATGATTTTCTGGGGTTCATATATCTTCAAACCATAACAGTATTTTTACAATATTGAATGCTTTACTTCTGGACCATATTATATATTAATTGGATATTTATTTACACCTCCATTAGTTTCTCATTAAAATTTTATAGTTTCCTACACATAGGTATTATATATGAACCTTTTGGTTTATTTCTAGGTAGTTGGTATTTTTAATAAAACTATTAAAAATTCCACTTTGATATTAGTACATAGAAGTAAAATTGATTATTTCTTATTGAATGGATACATCTCAACACATTTATATTACAAATTGTTAGAGATAGGTAAAGTACTTTGAAAATTTCCACTTGTGATTTACCTTGAAGAAGTGGAAACTTAAAGAAACAAGTAGTTTAAACTAACTTAAATGACTTAAGTAAACATTAGCTCCTAGAATTCAGAAACTGGATTTGGTCAAGGTACTGCACATCCAGCAGGTTAGCCTGATGTCAGTGGGCAGAGGTTCTTGATAAGAGCTGATGCCAATGGAGTGGATGTAGCTCAAATGGCTGAGTGCCTGCTTCCCATGTACAAGGACCTGGGTTCAGTCCCTGGCACCTCCTAAAAAAAACAAAAACAAACAACAACAACAACAAAAACGAAAAAACTGATGCCATCTCAGATGTTGGGCTTTTTTTTTTTTTAAACAGTTTCATTGACTTATGATTTACATACTATAAAAATTCACCTGTTTTAAGTGTACAAGTCAATGATATTCATTATAGTTAGAGTTGTGCAGTCATTACTACAATCTAATTTTATAACATTTCCATTACCACAAAAAGAAATTTTCTTCCCCTTTATAGTTATTCTCCATTTCTACCCATAGTCCTCAGGAACCAACAATCTACTATCTGTTTCTATAGATTTGCCTTCTCTGGATATTTTTATACAATGGAATCATTCAGTATGTTATTTTGTGTCTTCCTTCTTCCACTGAGCATATTTTTGAGGTTTATCTATGTTATAGTAGGAATCAATATTTTGTTCCTTTTTTATTGCCAAATATAGTTTTTGTATGGAAATACCACATTTTGTTTATCCAGAGATTTTTATTCTTTTCTTTGGATGGGCCATCATTTCCTCTTTGTTTGTCTTAGAATCTTTTGTTGCACACTGTTCTATATAATATTATAAAATGTTTACTCTGGAATTTATTCCCTGATATGTCTGTTTCTTGAGTTTATATCCAGATACCAAGCAAACCTAAGCAAATAACATGTTCACCATCTTTGCAAATTTGTTTTGGGTTGGCTAGTGCTCTTTGTCAGAGTTCAGCCCTTTTATTGGGGAAGGTCAAGTCAAGGCGAATATGAAATGCAGGGCCCTCCCTGTCTGTTCTGGGCCTGTATCTTGTCCTGGGCTTGAGCTTGCTAGCCTTAGGAGTTCCCTTATTCATGGAGTTTGAATGTTCCTCTACTTCCCAGAAACAGACCTGCTCCCTCTCCCAGATGTCCTACTGCAGGATTTAGAATAGCTAAGCCTTTGCCCCAGGCTGCCTGCCTCAATTGTTTTTTACACTGTGGTTCCTTATCTCAAGATGCTTTTGCCTGAAGGGCAAATTCTGGGAGTGGGTGCAAACTGGAGAGTTTTCCCAAGTCAATCTTTCTCAAATAGGGAACAAGGCCAGGGACCCACAAAGGGAGTGTTGGACAGCTCCAAACTGCCCTGGGGAGGGAATTAGATTGGGGCCAGGAAGAGCACCAGGAACTTCTTCCATGGCTTCCCAAACCTGTGTTTTCTTGACTCCGCACCTGTCCAGCAAATGCAGTCCTTCACCTGTCCTCCGCAGCTTTGAGGAAGTGTACCATCTTTAAGTCTCCCCTGCTGTCTTTGTCTGGGGCCTCAGTGTTCAGAATTAGCTAATCAAAAGTAGTGATCCGCAATTGGGCTGTGACCTACCCTAACCCCCAGATCCTGGGAAATTGGATTTTTATGTCCCTTTCTGGTACCAGCAAACTATGCCAGGGGCTGGAACCCACTGCTGCCTGCTGTGAGAGTAGGGGATGGGGTGACAGTGACCGCTGAGAGCAATTTACTGGTAATTACCATAATCTACCAGCCTTTTCTTCCTGCCCTTCCCTGGATGCTGTACAGTGCTCTGCTGGATTCTGGAGTTTTGAAATAGTTTATTCAGACAGTTTCTACATGTGGACTAGTTGTTGTGGTGGTCAGAGTGATTTCTGGAGCTTCCTACTCTGCCATCTTCGCACATTTCTACAGTGTTTCATAGTTGCTGTTGTCTAATGTGGATGCTTTTTTTTTTCTTCTTTCTTGCCTAATAGCCTGGGCTAGAACCTGTGGTGTAATGTTGTGTGTAAGTGTGAGAGAGAAATCTTGTACTGCATATACAAGAAATTTTGTTGTGTTCCCAGTCTTAGAAGGGAAGCATTTAGTCTTTCACTGTTGAGTATGATTTTCTAAAAAAGATTTATTTCTCCCCGCCCCCTTGTTGTTTGTGCTTGCCATCTGCTCTCTGTGTCTGTTCGCTGTGTGCTCGTCTTCTTTTTTTTTTAGAGGCACCAGGAACTGAACCCAGGACCTCCTATGTGGGAGGGAGGTGCCCAATGACTTGAGCTCCCGCTTATTGTGTCTCTCATTGCGTTTCCTTGTGTCTCTTCATTGTATCATCTCATTGCATCAGCTCACCGTGCCAGCCTGCTGTCTTGCTCGTCTCCTTTAGGAAGCACTGGGAACCGAACCCGGGACCTCCCATGTGGTAGGCAGGCGCCCAACTGCTCGAGCCACATCCGCTTCCCTGAGTATGCTTTTTTTGACTGTAGGCTTTTTTTTTTTCCTTAGGTGGTACCAGGGATTGAACCCAGGACCTCATACATGGAAAGCAGGCACTCAACCACTGAGCTAAATCTGCTCCCCAGTGAGAGTTGATTTTTCATTTGTTTGTTTTTAGGAGGTAATGGGGATCGAACCTGGGACCTTGTACATGGGAAGCAGGTGCTCAACCTCTTGAGCTACATCTGCTCCCCATCTGTAGGTTTTTCATAGAATCTCTTTATAATGTGAAGGAAGTACCTGTCTCTTCCTAGTTTGTTGAGGTTTTTTTTTCAATTTACTATTTTTTTAATCATGTGACGATTTTGCCAGTGCTTTTTCTGTGTCTTTTGAGATCATGTGGCTTTGTATTTTATTCTATTAATGTATTATACCACTTGATTTTTTGGATGTTAAACTGTTAAACCTAACTTGCATCCTGGGGAAAAATTTCGAGTCATGATGTGCAATCCTTTTAAATATTGCTGGGTTTGCTAGCCTTTAGTTGAAGATGTTTGTATGTATATATTTTTTAGGGATATTGGCCTGTAGTTTTCTTGTCATACCTTTGTCCTTGGTGTCGTGGCAATACTGGCCTCATAGAAAAATTAGTGAAGTGTTCCCTCCTTTTCCATTTTCTGGAAGAGTATATGCAGTACTGGTATTAACTTTCCTTTAAACATTTGGTGGAATTCACTAGGGAAACCAACATTTGGTGGAATTCACTAGGGAAACCATCTAGGCCTAGACTTTTCTTTTGGGAGGATTTAAGATTACTGATTCAATCTCTCTGTTACAGGTCTATTCTGATTTTCTATTTTTGAGTCAGTTTCTGTAGTTTTGTCTTTCTAGGAATCTGTCTATTGAATGTAAATTGTCTATTTAGTTGACTTAAAATTGTTTCCTATATTATCCTGTTTATTTCTCTAACATCAGTATTGAGGGTTCGCTTTCATTCTTGACTTTAGTAAATTCAGTCTTTGCTCATTTTCTTTTCCTTGGTCATTCTATCTTGGCCAGTCCTTTTTTTTTTTTTTTTAAAGATTTATTTTTATTTCTTTATATATTCCCCCCCCCTTGCTGCTTGTTCTCGCTGTGTTCATCCGCTTCGCGTTCTTCTCTGTCTGCTGGTCTCCCCCTGCTGCGGCAACCTGCTGAGTCAGCTCACCGCACAGCGGCTTGCTTGCTTCGCGGTGGCTTGCCTGCTTCGCGGTGGCTTTGCCTGCTCACGGCGGCTTGCTGCCTTGAGGCGGCCCCGGGACCGAACCCGGGGCCTCCCATGTGGTAAACCAGAGCCCTACCAATTGAGCTACAGCTGGTTCCCTTGGCCAGTCTTGATTTTTCAACTTTGTTGCTCTTTACAAAGAACCAACTTTTGCCACCATTAATTTTCTCTATTGATTTTTCTGTATCATTTTTATTTCCTTTCTAATCTCTTATTTCCTTTCATCCACTTTATTTGGGCTTAGTTTGCTCTTATTTTTCTAGTTCTTAAGGTAGAAGGTTAGATTCTTGATTTGAGAACTTTATTCTTTTCCAGTGGACAGTAGCAGCTATTAATTTCTCTTTAAGCATGGGCATTAGTTGTGTCCTATAAATTTGTGTATATTGTTTTTGTTTTCATTCACCTCAGAGTATTTTCTAACTTCTCTCTCTCTTGATTTCTTTTTTTTTTTTAAAGATTTATTTTATTTTATTACATATCTCCCCTCCCCCCCCACTGCGGCGACGCACCGAGACCGGTCACCGCGCAGGTGCGGCTTTCCCCGCTTGTGGGCGGCTTCTGCTTTCCATTCACGGCCGGCTTCTGCTTCAGTTCGCGGGTCGCTTGCTGCACTCCATTCGCGGGCGACCTGCCCTGCCCGTGGTGGCTTTGCCCTGTCCGTGGCAGCTTTTTGCCCTGCCCACGGCAGCTCTGGCCCGCCCATGGCGGCTTGCTCTTCTCAAGGCGGTCTGCCCACTAGGAGAGGTCCCCGGGAACCGAACCCGGGGCCTCCCATGTGGTATACCGGCACCCTATCCACTGGGCTATGTGGCCGTCACCCTTGATTTCTTTTTTGACTCCTTGATTATTTAGGAACATATTGTTTAATTTCTAAAAAATCAACAATAAAATCTGAAGTTTTCAGATTTTTAAAAAATTCTAAATTAACTACATTATGGTCTGAGGACATACTTTGTATGTTTTCAGTTCTTTCAAATTTGTTGAGACTCATTGGCTTAGTATATGATCTATTATCTTGGAGAACATTCCACGTGCACTTGAAAATGTATGTTCTGCTGTGGATAGAGTGTTCTGTAGATGTGGCTTTTGTCTAATTAGTTGATAGCATTGTTCAAATATTCTTTTACCTTGCTAGTTGTTCTATCTGTTATAAAGAATAGGGTGTTGAAGTCTTCAATAATTATTATGAATTGTCTACTTTTCCCTTTTGTCTTTTTGCTTTATGTATTTTGGGGCCTATGTTTATAATTGTTATATCTTCCTAATGAATTAATCTATTTTATCTAGTCTCTAGTAACTTTTTTTGTCTTAAAGTCTATTTTGTCTGCTATTACTAGAACTACTCAGTTCTATCATGGTTGTTGACTGAATGGAGTATCATTTTTTCTCTTTTCCTTTCAACCTATTTATACCTTTAAATTTAAAGTATGTCTTTTGTACTGTGCAATATAGTTAGATCTTGAATTATCCAGTCTGACAATCTCTGCCTTTTGAATGCATTGTTTTGTCTATTCACATATGTTTTCATTGAGGTTTAGATTCATGCCTCCCATTTTGCTGTTTGTTTTCTATATGTCATATTTTTTTATTGCTCTGTTCCTCTTTTACATACTTCTTTGTATTATGAGGGTATTTTCTAATATAATATTTTAATTCCTTTATTGACTTAAAAAATATGGGGGGAGCGAGTGTAGCTCAGTGGTTTGAACTCCTGCTTCCCATGTACAAGATCCCAGGTTCAATCCCCAGTATCTCCTTAAGAAAAAAAAAGCAAAAAAAAAAAAAAAAAAAAAAGGCAGGAATTAAAAAAAATACATCTTCTTTAGTTATTTTCTTAGTGGTTGCTCTTGGTGTTAAAATATACATTTTAACTTGCCAGAATGTACTTCACATTTTTTGCAAGATTCTAATATAATATAGAATCTTGGCTCCCTGTACTTTTGTGCTGTTTTTATATGTCTCTCTATATTACAGACCCCAAGATAGTTTTATTATTGCTTTATATAATCTAAGATTGCTGATAGAAGGTAAGAGAAGATAGAGGAAAAAATACATTTATAAAGTTTTTAATATTAACCTTATTTTCCATTTCTGTCATTCTTCATTTCTTCCTGTAGATTCAAGATACAGTCTAGTGTCACTTCCTTGCTCCACTCTAGCTTCTTTCTCTTCCCTCTGTGTTGTCAGTGTCAATTATATTATACGCTATAGCCACAACTATACAATTTATAGTTTTGTGCAACTGTTTTTAATTGAGATGTGTGTGTGCATGCATGTATATTTTATACCATCTTTTTTTAAAGATTTATTTATTTATTTATATATCCCCCCTTGCTGCTTGTTCTCGCTGTGTTCATCTGCTTTGCTTTGCTTTTCTGTGTTTGCTTGTCTCCCCCGCTGCGGCATCCCACTGAGTCAGCTCACCACACAGCAGCTTGCCTGCTTCATGGTGGCTTGCCTGCTCCACGGCAGCTTTGCCTGCTCGCGGTGGCTTGCCTGCTTCGCGGCGGCTTGCCTGCTCGCGGTGGCTTGCCTGCTCGCGGCGGTTTGCCTTCTCGAGGCGGCTTTGCCTTCTCGAGGAGGCCCCGGGAACCCAACCCAGGGCCTCCCATGTGGTAAACCAGAGCCCTACCAATTGAGCTACAGCTGGTTCCCTATACCATCTTTTATAGTTACCATGTAGTCACTTTATCAGTGATTTACCATGAGTACTTTAACAGTCCTTTTTGTTTTTTCATGTGGATTCTAATTATTGTCTGGTACCAATCCCTTTCAGTCTGAAAAACTTCCTTTGCAATTTCTTGTAAGGCAGGTCTGCTAGCAGTCAATTCTCTCAATCTTTGTTTATCTAGGGGTATATTTTTATCTTTATTTTTGAAATACAGATTTGGTCAATATCAGATTCTAGGTTGTTTTTCCCTCCCAGTACTTTGAAAATGTCATTGAACTGTCCTCTGACCTCCATTGTTTCTGATAAGAAATCAGCAGTCTAGTTATTTTGGTTCCCTTGTATGTGATGGTGTTTTTCTCTTGTTGTTTTCAAGACTTTTTGTATTTTGATAGTTTGACTGTAATATATCTAATATCTAAGTGGGAGTCTCTTTCTGTTTACCCTGCTTGGAGTTCAGGGAGATTCTTGAATGTGTAAATTAATGTTTTTCATATTTGGGAAATCTTCAGCCATTAATTCTTCCTATAATCTTTCTGTCCCTTTCTCTCCTTCTGGAACTACCATTATGCATTTATTGTTGTGCCTTATAGTGTCCCAACAGAACTCTGAGGCTCTGTTCATTCTTTTCCTTTCTGTTCTTTATTACTTTAAAGTTATACCAGAAATTTTTTATGAAACATTTATATCCTCTCCAAATGAATTTTGTTTATTCTTTAAGATTTTCTTTTTCCTATCCTATTGCCATAGTTAGGAGGATTTTACTTTAATGAAATTGCTTCTAAAATTTCTTCATTATATATGATGTTTATTTTGGTTTTTAGATACCATTTTTATTTTATTTATTTATTTATTTATTTATTTTATTACATATCTCCCCTCCCCCCCGCTGCGGTGACGCGCCGAGACTGGTCACTGCGCAGGCGCGACTTTCCCCGCTTGTGGGTGGCTTCTGCTTCCATTCACGGCCGGCTTTCAGTTCGCGGGTGGCTGGCTGTGCTCCATTCGCGGGCGACCTGCCCTGCCCGTGGCGGCTTTTGCCTGTCCGTGGCAGCTTTTTGCCCTGCCCACGGCAGCTCTAGCCCGCCCATGGCAGCTTGCCATTCTCAAGGTGGTCTGCCCGCTAGGAGAGGTCCCCGGGAACCGAACCCGGGGCCTCCCATGTGGTATGCCGACGCCCTATCCACTGGGCTATCCAGCCGGCCCCGATACCATTTTTAAATTAAGGAAGTTTCTTTCTGTTTCCTACATTGTTTTTTTTAATAAATTAATTTAATTGATGCATATTAATAAAGCATACAGTTCATCCAAAGTGTACAATCAGTGGTATTTGGTATAGTCACATAGTTGTGCATTCATCAATTCAAGCATTATTATAGCATTTTCATTATTCCAATAATAATAATAATAATAATAATAAACAAAAAACAAAAACTCATTACCTCTCAATACCTGTTTCCTACATTGTTGAGTGTTATTTTATTAATTTTAAAAATTGTGACAGGTTCAGAATTTCATCCGTTTTTCTATATGTATTAAAATGATCACACATTTTTCTTTCAATCTTGTGTGGGGTAATAGAAGTTTTCTGATTTTGAGCCATCTTTGTATTACTGGGGTAAACCCTTTGTGGTCATGAAGTATTTTTTTAAAAACCCACTTAATTATATTTTCTGCTATTTTATTTAATACCTGTGCATTCATGTAAATAAGTGCTATGGATTTATTATTCTCAGTTTTGATATCAAGGTTTTACAATATCCCCCCCCATCTTTTTCCTACTTTCTAAAAGAGTTTGGATGACATAAGAATGAACTGTACTGTGAAGTTTTGTAAAATGCATCTGTAAAACAATATGAAATGGTGAGGGGATATAATGTTGATTGAATTTCATTACCGTGTATTTGTTTTTTCAAATTCTGCATTTCTTCTTAAGTATATTAGGAATTTTTCTAGAAAGTTATCCATTTCATCCAAACTTTAAAAATACTGAAATTTTTTCATATTTTATAGTATTTAAAATTTTCACTGTATCTGTGGTTATGTCCCCTTTTTCCTTTTAAATCAAGTAAGAGACTTTTCAAATCCCCACAAAATAACTTTTCCCCCATTTTTCTTTTTACTTTTTTTATTAGAAAGGTTGTTTTACAGAAAAATCATGCATAAAATACAGAGTTCCCATGTACTCCAGCTCACACAGTTTTCCCTATTATAAACACTTTGCATTACTGTGTATTTTTGTTACAATTGATGAAACAATATTATAATTATACTGCTATGGTAGTCTAGACTGTTTACAATTAGGATTCACTGTGCTGTAGAGTCCTATTTTTTAAAAAATTATTCTTATATATACAAAGTAAAATTTCCCCTTTTAACTACATTCAATTATTTAATTAAGTGGTGTTAATTATATTCACAGCATTGTGCTACCTACCATCACAACCACCCATTACCAAAGCTTTTCCATCACCCCAAACAGGAAATCTGTACCAATTAAGCATTAACTCTCCATTCCCTACCCCCATCCTGTATCCTTGTAACCTGTATTCTAGTTTCTGATTTTGTGAATTTGCTCATTCTAATTATTTCTTTTTTTTTTTTTTAAAGATTTATTTATTTTATTACATATCTCCCCTCCCCCCCCTCTGCGGTGACGCGCCGAGAGTGGTCACTGCGCAGGCGCAGCTTTCCCCGCTTGTGGGCGGTCTCTGCGTCCGTTCACGGCCGGCGCTTGATTCAGTTTGCGGGTGGCTGGCTGCGCTCCATCCGCGGGCGAACTGCCCTGCCCGTGGCGGCTCTTGCCATGTCCGTGGCAGCTTCTTGCCCTGCCCACGGCAGCTCCGGCCCGCCCATGGCAGCTTGCCATTCTCAAGGCGGTCTGCCCGCTAGGAGAGGTCCCCGGGAAGCGAACCCGGGGCCTCCCATGTGGTATGCCGGCACCCTATCCACTGGGCTATCGAGCCGGCCCCCTAATTATTTCATATCAGATCATATTTGTCCTTTTGTGCCTGGCTTGTTTCACTCAACATGATGTCTTCAAGGTTCATCCATGTTGTCACATGTATCAGAACTCATTCCTTCATGGCTGAATTAATAGTTCATTTTAAGTATATACCACAATTTGTTAGTCCATTCATCTGTTGTAGGGCACTTTGGTTACTTCCACCTTTTGACAATTGTGAATAATGCCAGTATGAGTATCAGTGTGCAAATATCTGCTTGAGTCCCTGCTTTCAGTTCTTTCCCTTAAAGTGGGATTGCTGGGTCATATGGTAATTCTATATTTAGCTTTTTGAAGAACTGCCAAACTGTGCCACAGCTACTGTACCACTTTACATTCCCATCAGTGTATAAGGGTTCCTGTTTTTCCATATCCTCACCAGTAGTATATCTGGAATTAAACCCTTAACAGATAAGTGGTTTCCAAATATTTCCTCCCATTCTATAGGTTGCCTTTTTACTTTAATAATGAAGTCCTTTAAAAGTTTTAATTTTTGATGAAGTCCCATTTATCTATTTTTGTTGTTGTTGTTTGTGCTTTTTGTATAAAGTCCAAAACATTGCCTAACACAAGGTCCCAAAGATCCTGCCCTATGTGGTTGTGGTCTTCTAGTTTTACAGCTTTGGTTATTATATTTAGGTCTTTGATCCAATTTAAGTTAATTTTTATGTATGGCGTGAGGTAGGTGTCCAACATCATTCTTTTGTTATGGTATACACTTTTCCCAGCACCATGTGTTGAAACGACTGTTTTTTTTCCACCATTGAATGGATTTAGCACCCTCAGTTGTAACTTATAAAATATCATTTGGCCATAGATATGGTTTATTTTTGAACTCTCAATTTGATTCCTTATGTCTGTCATTATATCAGTACTGTACTCATTTGTTTTTTTAAATTTCAGAAGGTGTAAGTTTACAGAAAAGTCATGCAAAAATACAACATTCTCAATACACTTCCCTATTGTAGACATGTTGCATTAGTGTGGTACTTTTGTTAGAATTGATGAAAGAGTATTAAAATATTACTACTGGGCTGGCTCGATAGCCCAGTGGATAGGGCTCCCGCATACCACATGGGAGGCCCCGGGTTCGATTCCCGGGGACCTCTCCTCGCGGGCAGACCGCCTTGAGAATGGCAAGCCGCCATGAGCGGGCCAGAGCCGCCGTGGGCAGGGCAAAAAGCTGCCACGGACAGGGCAAAAGCCGCCACGGGCAGGGCAGGTCGCCCGCGAATGGAGCACAGCCAGCCACCCGCGAACTGAAAGCCGGCCGTGAACCGACGCAGAAGCCACCTACAAGCGGGGAAAGCCGCACCTGCGCAGTGACCACTCTCGACGCGTCGCCGCAGCGGGGGGAAAGGGGAGTTATGTAATAAAATAAATAAATCTTTTTAAAAAAATATTACTACTAACTATAGTCTGTATCTTATATATATTTTCTTCTATACCACCCTATTATTAACACCATGTAATATTAGAAAGAATGTTCATATATTTGTACTTTTAAACACAGGCCATCATTGACCACAGGGTTCACTTATAGTCCCATGTTTTGTGTACTCTATCCAAAGTCTATACTCAGTGGCTCTCAGTCTCATCAGAGTTGTACTGTCATCATCAATCAATTTTAGAAAGTTTTCACTACTCCAAAAAGAAAAATCACATAGCCCTTGTACTCCCCCCTCCCCCATTGCTGACCCTTAGTATTGCTATAGTATCTTTGTTGCAATTGATGAAAAAATTTTTACGGTATTACTGTTTTTTAAAAAGATTTTTTTTCTCCGCCCTCCCCGTTGTTGTGCCCACTGCCTGCTCTTTATATCTGTTCATCATCTTTTTTAGGAGGCACAAGGAACTGAACCCAGGACCTCCCCTGTGGGAGGGAGGCACCCAATCACTTGAGCCACCTCTGCTCTCTGCTTATTATATCTCTCATTGTGTTTCCTCATTGTGTCTCCTCGTTATGTCATCTTGTTGATGCTTGTCAGCTCGCTGTCTTGCTTGTCTTCTTCAGGAGGCACTGGGAACCGAACCTGGGACCTCCCATGTGGTAGGTTGGTGCCCAACTGCTTGAGCCACATCTGCTTCCCGTATGAGTCCATAAAAATTACCTTAGTTGTATTTTCCCATATATCACCATATCATTAACACCTTGTAATAGTGACATACATATATTCTAGTTCATGCATACTGTTTTGATTATAGTGGTTTTGTAATAAGTTTTAAAACCAGGAAGTGTGACTTCCAACTTTGTTCTTTTTCAATACAGTTTCTACTATTCAGTTCCCTTATCCTTGCATCTGAATTGTATGAATGGCTTTTCCATTTATGGAAAGTCTATTGGAACTTTTATTAGAATCTCATTGCATAGGTATCTGTATATCACTTTGGGTAAAACTAACATCTGGAAAAGAATCAGTTTTCCAATACATGAACACAAAATATTCTTCCATTTATTTAATTCTTCTTTAAATTTGTTTTAGCAATGCTTTCTAGTTTTCCTGTACCTACTTGGTTAAGCTTACTTCTAGATATTTGGTTCCTTTATTTGCTCTTGAAAATGGAATATTTTTTCTCATTTCCTCTGCAGATTGTTCAGTACTAGTGTTTAAAAACACTACTGGTTGGGGAGCCAGTGTGGCTCAGTTGTTGAGCATCTGCTTCCTACATGGGAGGCCCAAGGTTTGGTTCTGGTGCCTCCTAAAATAAAATAAATAATAATAAAAAAAAACCAACTCAGGGGAGCCTATATGGCTCAGTTGTTGAGTGTCGGCCTCCCACATATGAGGTCCTGGGTTCAGGCTCTGGCCCTGGTACCTTAAAAGCAAACAGATAAAAACAAACACTACTGACTTTTGGGTGTTATCTTGTAACCCTGCCACTTTGCTGAATTTTTAAATTTGCTTTAGTAGCTTTACCATGGACTTTTTGAGATTTTCTATATATAGGATCATACCGTTTGCAAATAGGGAAAGTTTTATTTCTTCCTTTCTAATTTGGATGTCTTTTATTTCTTTTTATTGCCTAATTGCTCTGGCTAGAACTTCTAGTACAATGTTTAATAATAGGGTGACAGTGGGCATCCTTGTCTTGTTCGTTAACATAGGGGAAAAGCTTTCACCATTGAATATGATGTGGTGGGTTTTTCACATATGACCTTCATTTTACCATGCTGAAGTTTTCTTCTATTCCTAGTTTTCTGAGTGTTTTTTTTTTTTTTTTAAATCAGGAAGGGTGCTGGATTTTTCAGATGCCTTTTCTGACTCTATTTAGATTATTGTGTGTTTTTCCCCCTTCTGTTGATGTGGTGTATCACATTAATTTTCTTATTTGTACTACCCTTCCATAATTGGGATAAATCCTATTTGATCATGGCTCATAATCCCTTCAGTGTGCTGTTGAATTAAGTTTGACAGTATTTTTTGAGGATTTTTGCAATCTATATTCATTAGGGATGTTAGTCTATAATTTTCTTTTCTTGTGGTGTCGTTATCTGGGTTTGGTGTGAGGGTGGTGTCAGCCTTATCAAATGTAGGGAGTGTTCCCTACTTTTCAATTTTTTGTAAGAGTTTGAGCAGGATTGCCGTTAATTCCCCTTGGAATGTTTGGTAAAATTCAATAATGAAGCCATCTGGTTCTGGGCTTTTCTTTGTTGAGATGTTTTTGCTTACTGATTGTTTTAGTTTGCTAAAAGCTACTGGGGGGGGGGCTGGCTGTAGCTCAATTGGTAGGGCTCCAGTTTACCACATGGGAGGCCCCGGGTTCAGTTCCCGGGGCCTCCTTGAGCAGGCAGACCGCCTTGAGAAGGCAAGCCACCGTGGGCAGGGCAAAGAAGCCGTGGGCAGGGCAAGCCCCCGCGAGCAGGCAAGGCCGCCCGCGAGCAGGCAAGGCTGCCACGCGGTGGGCTGACTCGGAGAGTCGCCGCAATGGGGGGAGACAAGGAGACACAGAAGAACGCAAAAATGAACACAGCAAGAATAAGCAGAAAGGGGGGGAATATATAATTAAAAAAAAACTCTAAAAGCAACTGGTATGGGAACCAGCTGTGGCTCAATTGGTAGAGCCCTGGTTTACCACATGGGAGGTCCCGGGTTCAGTTCCCGGGGCCTCCTTGAGAAGGCAGGCCGCCTCTAGAAGGCAAGCCGCTGCGAGCTAGGCAAGCTGCCGCGAGCAGGCAGGCCACCGCGCGGTGAGCTGACTCGGCGGGAATGCCGCAGCAGGGGGAGATAAGCAGACACAGAAGAACACAAAAGCAAAAATGAACACAGCAAGAACAAGCAGCAAAGGGGTGATATATTAATAAATTAAAAATATTAAAAAAAAAAGCTACTGGGAGCAATATACCAGAAATGTGTTGGCTTTTACAATGGGAATTTATTAGGTTAAAAGCTTACCATTCTGAGGCTATGAAAGTATCCAAATCAAGGCATCATCAGGAGACCAGCGGCCAGCAATCCTGGCATCCTCTCGCACATGGCAAGGTGTGTGGAGGCATCTACTCCTTTTCCAGGTCTTTCAACTTTTTGCTTTTGTGGCATTCTTTCTCCTTAGTGGTGGTTCTGTGAGCTCCTGGGTTCTTTCTGTCTCTGTAGCTTTTTCTCGGTGTGTTTTTGCAGGTGTAGCAGTTTAGCAGTTTGATGTAATTATGAATTCCAAAACCAGATATTGAATCATGCTTGTAAACTGGTCTGCTAATCTGGGCATGATTAAGTTATGATTAGGACATTAACTGGGCCACGTCAGTAGGGCATTGAGCCCCACCCCTTGGTGGGGCGGGAATCAAATATAAAAGTTGAGGCAAAGGACAGAGGGAGCAGTTTTGATGTTGGAGTCTTGAGCTGGAGCCCAGGGAATTAAGAGAACTTGGTCATGAGGAAGGAGAGAAGGCCCCAGGATAGAGAGAAGCCATTTGCCTGATAGTCTACAGCTGGCCTTGTGGAGAGAAGCAAAGCCTAGAGAGCCTGATAGTTTACAGCTGACCTTGTGGAGGAACCAGAGAAGCTAAGCCCGGAGAGTAACGAAGCCCTGGGAAGAGAGGAACTCAAGAAGCCTGAACCCTGGCAAACATTGGCAACTGTCTTGCTCCAACACATGGCAATGGACTTTGAGGGAAGACACTTATGCTTTATGGCCTGGTAACCGTGGACTTCTACCCCCAAATAAATGCCCTTTATAAAGACCAACCGATTTCTGGTATTTTGCATCAGCACCCCTTTGGCTGACTAAGACAGCAGGTTTCTCTCATTTATAAAGGACTCCAGTAAAGTGATTAAGCCCCACCCTGGGTTATGCAATCTAATCAGAGGCTATTCACTGAAGTAATTTAATCAAAAGGTCCCACCTACAATAGGTTTACAGGAATAGGAGTGTAATAATTGCTCTCTTGAGATCTCCAACTTCTTCTTGAGTCAGTGTAGGTAGTTTGGGTCATTCTAGGTTTTTGCACATTTCATCTAGGTTATCTAATTTGTTGGTGTATAGTTGCTCTTAGTATCTGTGATGGTTAAGCTAATGTGTCAACTCGGCCAGGTAATTGTGTCCAGGTATTAGGTCCAGCAAACACTGGACTAATTGTAATACAAGAGCATTTATGGACTTCGATCACCATTGAGTTTACTGCATGGATGGCTGATTATATCTGTATCAATCAGGGAAATTGGATCAAGAATGGATGACACTTTTATCCATTCAGTTGACTGCCATAAAAGGGAACTGATTTCAACATTCAGAGAGAATTTCCCAGCTCATTGTTTGACAGCCAACTTTTCCCAGAAACTCATCAAGGACCCTTCATCGGTCTTTCATGGGAGCCCCTGGCTTGCAGCCTGCCTGCGGTACCTGGACTTGTGCATCCCCACAATCATGTGAGAGAATCTTATAAAATCTTGTGTTATTAACAGATATCTCCTGTTGATGCTGTTTCCCGAGGGAACTTTGACCAAAACAGTATCCTTTTATAATCCTTTTTATTTGGGGTCAGTAGTAATGTTCCCCCTTTGTTTCTGACTTTATTTACATCCTCCCTTTTTGGTTAGTCTCAGTAAAGGTTTATTGATTTTATTGGTCTTTTCAAAGCACCAACTTTTGTTGATTCTGATGTTTTTATTTTATTATTCTCTATTTCATTTATCTCCGCTCTAATCTGTGTTATATTCTTCCATCTGCTCACTTTGGGATTAGTTTGCTCTACTTTTTCTAGATCTTTCAGTTGTTTGGAAAGACTCACACTGAGATCTTTCTTCTTTTTTTAACATATATTTTTATGACAGAAGTTGTGAACTTACAAAACAATCATGCACATGTGTAGAATTTCCACACAACACCCCTTTACCAACACACCATACCGTTGTGGAAAACCCATTACAGATTATGAGATATCGTCCTTTTACTTTTTTAACAAATCAATTTTATTGATACATATTAATAAAGCATACAGTTAATCCGTTTGCCTCAAGATATTTCCTAACTCCCTGCAATTTCTTTGATCCATTGTTTAAGAGTGTACTGTTTTACTTCCACATATTTGTGAATTTTTCTATTCTCCCTCTATTATTGATTTCTAGCTTCAATCTTTTGTGGTTAGAAAAAACACATTGTATGATTTCAATATTTTTTAATTTATTAAGACTTTTGCAATGTGGTGTTGCAAATGTTGGCCTCTCCTGGTACTCTTGACTTTCGGCTTCTGGCTGCTCCGTCTTGCTTTCTCTGTCTCTGTGCCCTTGCCTATAAGGCCTTCAATAACAGGATTCTTAGTCATTTGGGCCACACCTTAACTGAAGTAACTTCATCAAAAGGTCCTATTTACATTGGGTTCACACCCACAGGAATGGATTAAATTTAAGAACATGGTTTTCTAGGGTACATAGCGGCAAGTTACCACAACTGTTTTTTTTCCTCAATATATACATTATTTATTCTTTCTTGCTTCTCAGCCTGAATCATTTCCATCATCTTTTCTTGAAGTTCGCTGATTCTTCTGCTAGCTCCAATCTGCTGTTGAACTCTCTAGTGGAATTTTCATTTCAGTTATTGTGGTCTTCAACTCCAGTAGTTCTGGTTTGTTCCTTTTAAAAATTTCTGTATGTTTATTGATATTCTCATATTGTTCATCCACCATTTTCCTGTTATACTTTAGTTCTTTCTCTGTGTTTTATCTCCTCAAGCATATTGAGGATCAATCTTTAAAAGCCTTTGTCTGACAGGACCAAAGACTAGTCCTCTTTAGTGGTAGTTTCTTAATTTTTATCTTGTTCCTTTGGATGGACTGTCATTTCCTGTTTCTTTGTTTTGCAGTCTTTTTTTTTTTTTTTGCACTGTACACATTAATCTTTAAAGCATTAAATTTGGGATCTAGTCTCTGAGCTGAGTGTTCCTTAAGATTGTATCTAGTTAATGATATGACAGAAATTTTCCTGAGTGCCAGGAGCTAACAAAAACAAGCCAACACAAAAAACACCTTTCATGGTCTTTTCAAAGTGGTTCTGTGTTGGCTGGTGTCTTATCAAGAACATCAACCTGAGGTGTATGTCAGTTGCATGGTTTCTGTCTATTCTAAGCTTGCGTGTTGTCCTAGGCTTATATCTGCTCATGACCTTGGTAATTTCCCCGTTTATGGGAATTTGAATGCCCCCCACTATATCCTGAGAAATAGAATTTTTCTCCCCTTCCAGATGTTCTAAAGTAGGTACTCCTTATGTTCTAATATTGACATTGTCTATAATTGTTTCTCTCTATTCCCCTTTAAACAGCTAGCTAAGCTTGTTGTCTAAGGCAGTTAATTTCAGAAAAAAATTATTTAAAATAGTTGACAAATATTATTCATGTTTCTGGAAATTTTCTATATAGCAAACCTAATATGTCTGCCTATCAAGCTATGCAGGGTAGCAGTGAAAACATATTTCATAATTTATTACTGTTGGGTAAATATTGCTGGAGGTGTGGCACAGCTGGACATGACTTAGAGAATTACTGGTATCAGATTTACCTGTTTTAATTTAGTAAATCTAAAAAAGATATCATTTTAAATTCTCTTTTCAAAAATTTTATTGATTTAATTTATTCCCCCCTCCCACCCCATCCCGTTGTTTTGTGCTGTCTGTTCTTCTGTGTCTGCTTGTCTTCTCTGGGAACTGATCCTGGGACCTTCCGGAGTGGGAGAGAGACGCTCAATCTCTTGCGCCACCTAAGCTCCCTGGTCTGCTGTGTCTCTTATTAGGTCTCCTCTGTGTCTCTTTTTTGTTGCTTCATCTTGCTGCGCCAGCTCTCTCTGCGGGCCAGCACTCTGTGTGGGCCACCTCTCTGCTCAGGCCATCTTGCCGCATGAGCCAGCTTGCGTTTCACCAGGAGGCCCCGGGAATCGAA
>PVKH010007610.1:0-20086 GCA_004027955.1 Chaetophractus vellerosus | reverse complement strand
GCTTTTAATATCAAGAGATAAGCAGTAGATAGAATCAGTGCCCCTGGGTTTCTACCCCCTGCCAGCTACTAATCAATGATACCTGGGGAAAGTCATTCCACTTTTTAGACCTTGGTTCCCTTGTCTGCAAGATGAAAGGTCACATTCCTTTATTGGTTCTATACTTCCTTACTCCCAGGACTCATCTTCTTATTTCTCTTGCTTAGGTCTCAGGCTTTGAAACTTTTTTATCTATCAAGGAGACTAGTGCAAGATAGATATGCAATAGAAATTTGTTGAATGAATTTCCCCATTTTTCATTAGAGGACATAATAACTGCCAATCCAAGCTTCTGAGCAACATAAACTGTCTAATATTATCAAGCTGAGTTAACTAATTCAAACCAAAGTCAGATCTATCATTTTACTTAGCCCATGCAATCTATCTTGAGTTGGACAAATTATGCCAGGCTTTGTGAAATGCTAAAAAAAATAGCTTAGGGAATATAGTTTTGATTTTGTTGAACAATCTTTTTAAGCACCTTAGGACTCCAGGTTGATAAATACGGACTTAAGGTAGGTAAACCACTGACATAATTTCACACATTTTTGGGAACTAGTCTATTTTTTGCCTTGAACTAGAAGTGTTTATATATACACAACATGCTGCATTGACAACTAAGAACTAGAGGTTTAAATGAATCCTATTTAAGTGCTAATTCTTGAGACCATGGAGATGGGTTGGTTTTACTCCAGGATATCAATACCGACTCAAAGTCTTGAGCAGGCAGTGGTTCCAGAATTGGAAATATGCTCGCACCAACTAATGACACGTGACAGTCGATATGCTGAGAGCTGTTGCATGCACGCAGAGTCCGTGCTTCCAGAAGCCAGGCTAAGTTTGGGCTCTACCTTAGCAGAGAGCCAAATGTTATGATCATTAGAAAAACCCATACAATTAGTGCCCCATAGGATTGATGTGAATTTCATATGAAAATTGAAGAACAACTGAAATCCAAGCTAAATGACAAAATAATGATATTTTTAAAGAAAAAAAAGAGTTATGAGGAATTCTCACAGTAGTTTTTAATATATACAATTAAAAATGATTTGGAAAACTATAAATGAATGTCAAAACTTCCTTCCCTTATGTATATTTATAAAGGAATGATTTTTAATACCATGTGTAAATGAAGGAATTTGTAGAAGACTCTTCCATACGACATGTAAAAGCTTCGAATTATGTTTATGGAAAATGTCTAGCTCGAATGGTAGGGGAAAATCTATGAGAAGTGATTTTTATAATTGTGTTTTAAAAGGTTGGTGTTTTCAGAATTCCTTGGGCAATGGCACACAATAGGCATTCGATGACTATTAAAAGAATTAACAGTACATAATCACTAAAACCCCATTTAAGAATCTCTCTGTTTTCCCTCTGGAGCACTATTCAAACAAAGAGCATGTAATTTGGATTTGGGGCATAGTAATAGAAAACTACCTCAAACTCCTTAGGCCAAATGGGACTATATTACCTCAAATAACCAAAAAAAAAAAAAAATCCATGAGCTTCTGATTCAGCTTGGTTACTGGTTCAGACGATGTCTACAGAACTCACTTTCTCTTCCTCTCTCTCTCCCCCCCACTCTCTCCCCTCAAGTTCACAAGAAGGTAGCAACAGCGCGAGACTCTATATTCTCTCAAGTTCAAGTCCAGGTAAAAAATCAAGGGTTTTTCCTAAAAGTTGCAGAGGAGAAAACAACAACGAAACCTCATCACCTTGTTTGCCCTTATTGGGCATGGTGCCCCATCTTGAAATAATCACTGTGGCCAGGTCAATGTGAAATGCCATCCCTTCACCTGCTCAGATGCTTTATCCCTCAAGGACGTGCAGGAACTGAAAGCACAGGAGCTCAGACTAGGGAAAAGGGTGGTTCCCTGGACAAATTGAAATAAAGTGTCCAGAGAAGATAATGGATGCTGGGCAGCAAAAAATTCAGATGTTTATTAGAGTGTGAGGGGCAAAGGTTTCTTTACTCAAAGTTATTGACTTATCTCACTAGAATGATAACCACAAGCACAGGAGTAATTAGAAATATAACCAGCTTAAATATTAATAAAGCATGACAGAATACATAGTGTAAATGAAGTAATTATACAGTAATATGCATTCTTTTTCACTCAATAAACTTGTTTTGTGCTGACTATGAGTAAGATAATGTGCTATGTATAATGTGGCTCCTGTCCTCACCCCGAGAATCACAAGAGGAAGCAAACTTTCTCTTTTTTAAAATATAGCGTGAAATGGAACAACTCTTTTAATTTTTATTTACAGGCTTCTCTTTCCTTAGAACTCAGACATGAAACTTGGGATCTGGACCAGAGATTTGGCTACCGTGATGGAGAAGAAAGAAGTTTAACATTTTGGTGTCATAAAGAAGTTCTCTTTCATTTGCTCTGTACTTTGTGTAAATTATAGTCATTTCTAGATATGGGACATTTTGATGTGGTTGTTTCAATGGGAGAGATTTTGATGGCCTAGAACACAAAGCATTACAATTTCAAATTGATTACTAATTTTTACAATGTTTACCTATCCCTCATGCCATTTTTTAAAACTGGTAACAAAATCTAATAAAGTTGCAGTTTGGCCCAACTACACCAAAATGCCTGGTTCAAATAGTCCACAACAAAAGATCCTGCTTAGATCATTTCTGTTGATCAAATTTTAACTTGTTAACTTTAAGATAAAAGTGCAAGAAAGATGGATGGCAAGCCATGCCTGGTCAATACTTTTAGATATTTCTAGGGCATGAGGATGACAAACTATGCCCATAAAGACAATATGCCATGGGGGCCAGCTCGATAGCCCAGTGGATAGGGCACCGGCATACCACATGGGAGGCCCCGGGTTCGGTTCCCGGGGACCTCTCCTAATGGGCAGACCGCCTTGAGAATGGCAAGCCGCCATGGGCGGGCCAGAGCCGCCGTGGGCAGGGCAAAAAACTGCCACGGACAGGGCAAAAGCCGCCACGGGCAGGGCAGGTCGCCCGCGAATGGAGCGCAGCCAGCCACCCGCGAACTGAAAGCCGGCGGTGAATGGATGCAGAAGCCGCCCACAAGCAGGGAAAGCTGCACCTGTGCAGGGACCAGTCTTGGCGCGTCGCTGCAGCGGGGGGAAAGGGAGATATGTAATAAAATAAATAAATCTTTTAAAAATTTATATATAAAAAAAGACAATATGCCATGAAACTCATGGAAAGATGTAATGACATTAATGTTTCATAAGACCCACCAAAAACTTAACTATATCAATTCTCTCCCTTCCTCAATGGATTAAATATGGTTGATTTTGCTGGTTAGTGTGCTATGTAGGTAATGCTACCTTCTATTCTTTCAGACAGAATACATTTCCTGAGTATTGTCTTAGTTTCCCGGCTGCTGTGACAAGTACCACACAATGGGTTAGCTTAACAGGATTTCACTGCCTCACAGTTTCAGAGGCTAGAAGACTCATTTCTTCCAAGAATGGGTAGAATCATAGCTGGGGGGGAATACGTGGATTCCTTGGCTTCCCCTCATGTAAGGATAGCCTCTTCTTTTCTCATCTGAGTTCTGTTGACTTCTGGCTTCTGGCTTCACCCTGTGGCTTTCTCTTTATAAGGCCTATTTAATAGGATTCAGTTGGCCACAACTTAACTAAAATTAACATCTTCAAAAAATCCCATTTACAATGGGTTCACAACCACAGGAATGGGATTAAGATTAAGAACCAGATTTTTCTGTGGTACATAATTCAATTTACCACATTCTATGCGTTCTGCTACCACATGGGAACCTAAAGATGTAAGACATGGCTCTCACTCTCGCGTTTAAGTTCCCAAGAAAATAATGGGGCAGAAAGGAACACAGGCAACTATGAGGAACTGTATACATGTCTGTTTCTTTTCCCCTCTACCTCTGCACATCCCTCCTCCCACCATCGAGGTCTGTGTGGACCACATCTGTTTCCTTTAGTGCTGTAGCCACAGTGCTTGATATAGCACCAGGCACATGGCACATGCACCATAGATTTGTTAGATGAGCTAATTGTAGTAGCATAGGTGTGCATTGAGATATAGATATTTGAGAAAATTCCCATTGATCCCTGTCTCTTAAAAAAAAAAAAAAAAGAGTAGATAAACACAGAGAGAAGTGGACTTGGGGCAGTGGTTCTCAATCAAGAGTGATTCTACTCCAGGGAACCTTTGCCAATGTCTGGGGACATTTTTGATTGATACTACTGGAGTGGTGCTACTGGCATGTAGTGGAGGAGTCCAGGGGTACTGCAAAATATCCTACAATACACAGGACAACCCCCCACAACCAAGAGTTTTCTATTCCAATACACCAATAGTGCTGAGGTTGTTAAAACCTTTGTCTGGCGTAAGATCTTCAGCTACAGGGCCATAAATGATCAGTGATCGTTGACCTTCAGAAGTATCATAGAGTCTTAAGAGTGATGGAGTTGAAAAGGATCCTAAAGTTTTATATGATCTTAAATTTTACTCCAATCCCCCAAATAAACAAAAAACACAGTAAACACCATTTCTTTTATAGCGTTCTCTTAAGAGGGCCTGCTATCATCTCAACACACATCCTGCTATCATTTTTATTGCTTGAAAATTGTGGTGGTTAATTTTATGTGTCAACTTGGCTAGGTTATAGTGTCCACTTGTTTGGTCAAGCAAGCTGTCGCCTGATTGTTTCTGTGAGGGTATTTTATAGGTAGATTCAAATCATTTGTCAGTTGATTATATCTATGGCTGATTGCATCTGTAACCAACAAAGAAGATTGCCCTCAGCAGTGAGGGGAGGCTCCTTGTCCAGTCAGTTGGAGATCTTAAAACCAGAACAGACAATTTCAAAAGTCAGAAAGAATTGCTGCTGCTACTTTAGCCAGCTTTGAATTTAACTTCACTGACGCTGCCAACTTGCATCCTGCCCTGCGAAATTTGGACTTGCCAGTCCCCACAGTTGCATGAGTCAATTCCTGCAAGAAGCCTCTTAATATTTTTCTGGAGAACCATGCTTTTCTGGAGAACCATGGCTAACACACATAGATTAACTTTAAACCATAGTATCAATATTAGCATTATTTTTTTGAGAAAACAATTACATTTGAAATCAAAGCTTTTTCTCTCTCTTTTTTTTAAAGTTTTTTTAAAATTATTACATATCCTGCCCCCCTTTCTGCTTGTTCCTGCTGTGTTCATTCCTGCGCTTTTCTGTGTCTGCTTGTCCCTTCCCGCACAGCAACCCACTGAGTCAGCTCACCTCGCGGCAGCCAGCCCGCTCATGGGGGTTTGCCCTGCCCACGGCGGCTTTGCCCTGCCCACAGCAGCTTGCCCTCTCAAGGCGGTCTGCCCACTCGAGGAGGCCCTGGGAACCAAACCCAGAGCCTCCCATGTGGTAAACCGGTGTCCTACCAACTGGGCTACAGCTGCCCCCCACAGCTTTCTCTCTTAAGAAAGAATTTAAATTTTACAGCTTCTCTGAAGAGGGAGGAACTGTGAAATCCAATGCCCACTATGAAGATGGCTGGCAAGACTTCTGAAGTCAGTCAGATGAATGTTAATTGTAAGTAAAGGAATACCAAATGCTTTAACATTGTAGATAAAGGAAGTCTTTCACTAAAATGTAAGATTTTATTATGAGTTGATTTTTATATGTTAGTGACATTTATTTCTAAAGTGTGTCTATTATGAAAATTTTTGAAAGAACCTGTTTATAGCAAATATGATACATTGAATAATGTACCCCAACAAACACATATTCTTAATCTTAATTGGCATCCCTGTGGTTGTGAACCCCATATAAATAAGACCTTTTGAAGTTGTTATTTTTACTTAAGTGTGGCCAACTGAAGCATAGTGGGCCTTAATCCAGATTACTGGAGGTCTGATAAAGAAGAAAACAACAGAAACCAGAGTCAGAGAAAGTCACTTGGGGAAGTAAGAAACCAGAAGTCATTGGAAGCTGGAAGTGCAGCCAAAAAGGAGAGGCTGTCACCATGTGATTCAAGCCAAGGAACCCCAAGGATTGCAGCAAGCCAGCACTGGAAGGCTACCGCACCTGGGTAGTTTCTAGCCTCCAAAACTATGACACAAATTCTCATTGTTTAAACCAGTCCATTTTATGGTATTTGTCAGAGCAGCCTGGCAACTATAATGAAAATGGTATCTTTTCCCCTTAAGTTGTAAATTTTATTAATTCTATGAAAAAACTATAGTAATCATTTATTTCATGCTGGTATCCTTTTTACTACTAAAGGGACATACAAGCATTATGCCCACCTTCCTCAGAGGTGAAGATAGGAGAACAAAATTATTATGAGCCTGGGATTCAGAATCAGACAAGACTGGATTTGAATCCTGGATCTGCTTCTTATAACTATGAGACCTTAGGTATGTGACTTCATTTGCTTGAATCTTACATTCTCAAAATGGTAATACAAATATCCACTCTCAGTTTTTAATTAAGTGAAATAATGTACATTCAATTTTGAGCACAGCCATTGGAATACAGAAGGTGCTCAATATATTCTCACTATTGCAATTCTTTGACCACATGATTATTTTGTTGATTGAAATTGAAAACACAAAGGAAAAGTAAAGTAAGCCAAGATGTTTTACCTTTCTTCGGTAAAAATGTATTTATTCCAAAGATGATGTAAAAAATGGGTCAGTTATGCTAATGGATAGCTAACTCTGGATATTGATGTAGAAATAAACAAAGACAGGTAGAACAAGAGCCCTGTATTTGGCTGATGTTGTCTTCCTTGAACTGTAGAATCTAATTATTCCAGAGAACTATTGATCACCAGAGAAGGATTCAACAACAAGAAACTCAAGAGTTATTTCATATCACAGACCTACCTACATGACCTGTAGACCAACCACTTCCTTTTTCAATACCATTTCCTTTCCCCCAAAGGGTTCTGGTCTATGGGGATGACACAGCTCTATAAAAACAGCACCAGGATTGGGACCAGGCAAAATTGTCAAGCAGGAGTTCCTCCTCTTCTTCCTATGTTTAACAAAGATTAAGTTCTATGTATCTTTTTATACCTGACTTATTTCCCAAATTTTTTTGAGACAAGATTTACACATGCTTACCAACCCATAGTGCTTTCCTAGAGCACTGTTTGTTTTATGGAGAGTCTTCAGAAATATAAATTTAGGTCTCACAATCATCCAGGAAGGAATAAATGAAAGATCTGAGATACATAAACACTAAATGCCATATCTAAGATCACAGCAATAGTTCTCTAAGATCCTTGGATCTTTGACAACTAGTTCAAGGCACTTTCCACAGCCCTATGTTGTCTTTCATTTGAGCAAGCTCTTTCAAGTGAACACTGGGGTTTATCCCTACTTGCTGAGCTCCTTCTCTTTCTCTACACCTTCCACTTAGTGTCTTGTTCACGGTTTTCCTGTTCCCCATTCTACTCATGGTTTTTGCTCCTTTGGTGAGGGCTAAATAGAGAATCTGATAGTTCCTATACACTACATGAGAACTGCAGGGAGACTTTAGTGTGTAACCCAAAGGACCAGATTGCAAAACAGTGAAATTTGATGATAGCATACTCTTGTGATAGTTCAAATTCCATTATAATGGGATTAGGGATTGGCTTCAGTCCTCACACAAGCTCAACTGGCTCAGATCTTTATCCTTATACTAAAGCAATGCTGCATTCATAACTATTTGGGACCCTATTTATAGTTATGGTGGTGTTTTGGTATAATGAAATTTCTCGCGTCATTTGAGGGAGTATTTCTAGGAAGCCAGTAACTGTAAAAAGTAATAGGAGAACTTTCCTAACTCTCCTCAAATTGAAACCAGAGTGAATATATATTCCCTGTATGGAAAATCAGGATGATAGAAGGCAGTGGAGTTTAAAAACGGATGACCAGGGAAGAATTGCTGTGTAGGCTAAGGTAATTTGGCTAATCTAAAAGCAAGTATTTGCAGCTTGCCATTACCAAAGAACAATGTTCACATAGATAAGGTAAGTCCAATTAGCTTGGTTTCAGTTTTCTGCTTGCTAAAGCAAATACTATGTTTTGTCTAAACAATGGGAATTTATTGGATCAGGGCTTGAGGCTAGGAGAAGTCCAAACCTGAGGTGTCAATAGGCAATCCTTTCTTCCTGAAGCCTGTGGCTTCCTGGGGCTGGCTGCAGTAATTCTTGGTCCTTAGCATTTCTGTCAATGGCATTGAACAAAGTGGTATCTTCTTTCTCTTCCAGGTCCCATTGACTTTCAACATCTTGCCTCCCATAACTTTCTTTTTCTCTTTGACATTTCCATAAGGCCTTTAGCAATAGCTTTAAGACTATCTTGATTCAGTCGGCCCACACCGTAACTGAAATAACCTCATCAAAAGGTGATTAATCCTAAAGTTTTTAGAATTGATACTAAAGGTGATTAATCCTAAAGTTTTTAGAATTGAGCCAGTGGAGCTGGTGGGCAGCATGGGAATACCACAGATAGCGCAGTCCACATAGTTCACCTGCCAACAGGTGTTGTCTCTGAATGCCAAGAGAGATCTCAACTGAGAAACAGAGAGATGGCTATGAAAAAGTTACATGCAAAACTTTACAGCATGCATCTAGAAAAAAACAAGTAAAAGATACAATGCTAGAAAGATTCAGATTGGAACTAAAGGAAGATCAGAGAAAATAAGGACATTTAATTTTCCACAGAACCAGGTCACAGGTAACAGAATAAACAAGTCCCTGCATGATCTTGAAACCTTTTTGGAGAGCACCTACTAGATGATCCTGTATAGTCATTGAAGGACTATACCGACTATGAATCTGTAGTAGGAAATATTTCTAAAATAGTTTGGGGTTTTTTTGTTTTGTTTTGTTTTGTTTTTGAGGTACTGGCACTGGGGATTGAACCCTGGACCTTGTATGTGGGAACCCAGCACTCAACCACTAAACCACATCAGCTCCCCTGAGTTGGGTTTTTTTTTTGTTTGCTTGCTTGTTGTTTTTTGCTTTTGTTTTTAGGAGGCACCAGGAACTGAACCCAGGACCTCCCATGTGGGAAGCAGGCACTCAACCACTTGAGCCACATCCACTCTGTAATTTTTAAATTGAAGCCTTTTATAGCTTATGAAAAGGCAGCAAATCACATTGTCTTGTATAAATACAAGTATTCTCTTGAAAAACTTGGATTAATACATTTGGAAATAATATGCATATCCTTAAGAGACAATTTCTATAAATTTCTCAATGTTACTAAAAAACATACAAGATAATAAAAAAAATTTATAAGAGTTCACACCCACAGGAATGGATTAATTTTAAGAACATATTTTTTGGGATTCATAGCTCCAACCTACCACACCATCTAAACTATATATGTTACTGATTCTTTAAATGGAAAAGAATCTGTGTACAATAGCTGTTATGCTGGAATTTACAAATCAATGGATAATACAGATTGAGGCCAGAAAAAAAAGTTCAGAGATTGCCTCCTAAGCAAAAATTACTTCTTGTTATCAGAGAAGAATAATAGTTTTCCCGAAATTGACTATCATGCAGGGAGTACCAAGCTACCTTCTTTTCTTCTACTGCTATACTTTCTCCTTGGAAATGGGGGACCTACCTCATAGTCAGGTACAAATGTCCAGGGCTTTACCTCATAATGGGATCTCCTAAGTCAGAGATACAGATTGGATTGCTCAGCCAGGTAAAGGGATATTTTTTAGATTGGGCTAGGGCAATAAGAGGTGTGGAAACTACAGAAACTGTTATATAACTACCTAGGCTCCAGCAGAGCTCTCACTGGGCTTGGGCTCTTTCAGTGTTTCTAGATTCCTGGATCTCTATGGAGCATTCTTAGGGTACTACTCTTTCTCTTAAAAAAAAAAAATTTTAAACAAATTTTTATTACACAATGGTTTGTCACATAACTGGATATTTCTCTATTTTGTATACAATTATTCTTACTCTCCACAGAAAGGCTGCTTCTTAACTTCTCATCTAGTGATGGCAAGCACTAAAATCCTGATTTTAACAGAATCAGTAAAAATACCTCAGTGATTTAATTTGAAAGCAGTACACCAGTACATGACTCTTGTACCCAGTATCAGAATGTATAAATGACTTTTTATTAAAAAATACAAAATAAATTATCTGTAGACATGGACAGTGACAGCAGTAAACCATTATATATCGTCAGTTGAAACCAGTACCTGCTGGTTGTAGTGATTTTCTGATATCAGTCAGCCTTTTCTTCTGTCATTTTCATCAAATGACTTCAAATTATTGGTGAGAAACAATGCCTTGAGCTTCTCACCACAGCTCATTAATAATGGTAAAGGACTATTCTAAGAATTAGAACATTCCACCTCTAATACCACCACCCAATCCAACCATTCTGCCCATTCCAGGGTCTTTCTCTTCTTTAAGAATTTCTGTGACTACAACTTCTGCTGTTAACAAAGAGGTGACCAAGGCAGCATCCAACAAAGCCATTCTTATAACCTTAGTTGGATCAATGATTCCTTTTTCCACCATATTCACAAAATCTCCAAGCATAGCATCATAATAAACTTCTGAGGAACTTTGCATAATTTTCTCAACTACCAATGATCCTTCAACACCTACATTCTTTGTAAAGGTACTATTCTTGACACCATTTTGTGTCCTTTGGACTGATTCAGAAATCTCCTAATAATATAGTGTGATAGTTTCTTCTTCTCAGAGCTTCATGGGGACCAATCCCTTCCACGGGCTTGCCCAAAGGCGATCTTCTTGGTTTCACCCTCATCAAACATCTAGGTGGTGGCTGAGCTCTAGTCTTCACCCTCCAAGAACACTGGGGTGATGGCTACACTTTCCCCAATCTCTGTGGGACAGTCTCAACCCCCTTAGTTCAGTGGGGTGATGGCAACATTCTCCCTAATCTCTGGCATACAGGTCAAACCCCTCAGAACAGTGGGGTGGTGACCCAACTCTCCCTAATCCATGGGGAACAGGCCCAACTCCCTCTGAGCAGTGGGGTAGTGATCTAATTCTCCCCAACCACCAAGGAATGTGCTGCACCCTCTCTGTAACCTAGGTTGGCCAAACTCTCCCTGAACGATGGGCTGGAAGATGCACACTCTTCAAATGTCCGTGTAAACTTACCCTTTCCACATACATGGGTGAAGTTTTTCTCCTGGCCCGAGAAGATGCCTCAAGTTCAGACTTCAGTCTCCATGATTTTCCTCTTGAATATGTTTTTTCCTTCAATCTCACCGCTCACTGTCCCTTTTAGTCTGGGCCAACAGTGGTTTTGTTCATACATATCTTGAAAATAGCTTGTTGGTTTTGCATGCAGTTCACAGGGATCCAAGCCATGAGACAGTAAGACTTTCCACAAGTCCTTCCTGGATAACTGCATTTCCAATCATGACTTGCACTAAAATTGTTAAGCTCCAAAGCTGGGCCTTTGGGGATAACCAGAGAAAAAACTTTAACATGAGAGTTAGGCAGAACTTACATTTATTATGTCTGCAACCAGGAGCCAAGGTCAGTCTAAAGTGACTCAGACTTGACTCCCTGTGCTATGGTTTTACTCTTGCTTAAAAACCTAAGTTACTACTTAGCATTTGCTTTGATTATGCTTTACCTTTTATGCATATGGATGAACACACATAGCTAGTTATGTAATTGTATGATTAGTATGTTCAGGAACTCACACATGCACATACATTGCATGATCAAAAAAGGGGCAGGTCGCTCCATCCCTGGGTGGGAATTTTACTGTGTTAAGCAAGTTGAAGTGAAGACAGCAAGGGCTTCTTCTGCACAGGTCTGGCCAACCTGTTGAAGCTGGTTTTCATACTTCATTGCTTCAACAGGATGTTCTTGACTACCAAAAGTGGAATTTGGCACCAAGAGAGGGTTGCATCTCATTACCTTCTAATTTACACATAATTCATTCCTTTGTATCCTAGCAACAGGGAGAGAAACAAGTCACTTTCAGATATTTGGTCATCCTCATTCATCAAAATGGCTGCCTGTTTCCAAGTTCAGAGGTCCGCACATGAGGCACTATGCTTTGGGGGCTTGTTTTCTGGAAGCTTGGAATTTCCCAAATCATCAGTCTCTGGCTTCTTTGTGCCCAGCAGTTTAATTCTCAGCTTACCTCTTTCTGCTTGCATTTTGCTATAAACTGGAAGAAGCCAGGCTGCATTTTCCACGTTTAATTTGGAAATCTCCTCAGCTAAATGTCCAGGCTCATCATTTTCAAATTCTGCCTTCCCATTACCAAATTCATTTGGAAGGATAAGTGCACCTGAATAGCCAAAAGCATTCTGAAAAAAAAAGAGTGATGTCGGAGGAATTTCACTGCCTGATCTTGAAACATATTATGAAGCTACAATGGTCAAAACAACATGGTACTGGCATAAAAATGCACACATTGATCAGTGGGATAGAATTGAGAACCCAGAAATATACCCTCACCTATACAGTCAACTGATTTTTGACAAAACTACCAAGTCCTTGTTAACAGGACAAAACAGTCTCTTCCACAAATGGTGTTGGGAGAGCTGGATATCTATACCAAAAGAATGAAAGAGGACCCCTATCTCACCCTCTATACAAGAATCAACTCAAAATGGATCAAAGCTCTAAATATAAAAGCCAGGACCACAAAACTACTAGACGAAAATGAAGGGAAGAAACTTCAAGACATCGCAGTAGGTGGTGATTTCTTGGGCCTTACACCCAAAGCACGTGCAACAAAAGAAAAAATAGATAAAAGGGGACTCCGCAAAATTAAACACTTTTACACCTAACATGAGTTTGTCAGAAGGGTGAGAAGGCAGCCAACTCAATGGGAAAAAATATTTGGAAATCGCATATCTGATAAGAGTTTAATATCCAGGATATATAAAGAGATATTACAACTCAACAGTAAAAAAACAAACGACCCAATTTAAAAAATGGGCAAAAGTCTTGAATAGACATTTGTCCAAAGAAGAAATACAAATGGCAAAAAAACACATGAAGAAATGCTCAAATCACTAATGATTAGGGAAATTCAAATCAAAACTACAATGAGATATCATTTCACACATCAGAATGGCCACTATTAAAAAGATAGAGGACTACAAGTGTTGGAGAGGATGTGGAGAGATAGGAACACTTATTCACTGTTGGTGGGAATGCATAATGGTACAGCCACTGTGGAGGACAGTTTGGCAGTTCCTAAGGAAGCTGAACATAGACTTGCCACAAGACCTGGCAATACCACTCCGGGGTATATACTCAGAAGAACTGAGAGCGGTGACATGAACAGAAATCTGCACACTGATGTGACATTATTCATGATTGCCAAAAGTTTGAAACAACCCAGGTGTCCAACAACAGATAAATGAATAAACAACCTGTGGTCCATTCACACGATGGAATATTATGCAGCTGTAAGAAGAACATATGACAACATGGATGAACCTGGAGGACATTATGCTAGCAAAGCAAGCCAGACACAAAAGGACAAATACTGTATGATTGTGTTATTATGAACCAAATATATTGTGTAACATATTGTTTGATTAAAAAAAAATTTATATGTATCCAGTACATTTGATTGAGATGTGTATGTATTTATTCATCTGTGTTTGCTTTTTAGTTTTTAATTGTTTATATACTCATTTATTAAATGTACAAAATAAAGTTTTAAAAAAATTCTGCCTTCCATCTAACATCAGGAGTCAGTTTTGCTAAGTTCTCTGCCACTTTAAAACAAAGATTGTCTTTCCTCCAGTTTCCAATAATAGTTTCATCATTTCCTTCTAAGGCCTCATCAGAGCTATCTTTAGTGTCCACATTTTTACCAACAGTCTCTTCAAAGCAATCTAGGCCTTCTCTATCAAGCACCTCAGAATTCCTCCAAAAAATACCTCTTACCCATTTATAAAGCTCTTCCAACATTTTTGGCAATTGCAAGCAGCAACACCTCACTCTCCTGGTATCAATTTCTGTCCTAGTTTGCCACAGGGCTCCTGATGCAAAGTACCTGAAATGGGTTGGCTTTTATAAAAGGGAATTATTAGGAGTAAAAACTTACAGTTCTGAAGCTATGAAATGTCCAAATCAAGGCACCATCAGATATGCTCTCTCACCAAAGTCATCTACAGTTGATCCTAGTGTCTTGACATGTAGTGATCTGGCAAGACAGCGGGTCTGTCAACCTCTCACTACTTTATCCTTGAACTTACTTGTGGCTGATCAGTCATCTTTCCCTGGGCCTCAGCTCCTCAGGCCTTCTCTCCTTGAGCTCAGCTGTGGGTGAAACTGGAGTCCTTTCTCTCACATGGCCAGATCAAATATTGTGACTTTCTTTCTCTCTCTGTGTCTCTCTCTGTGTGTCTCTGTTATATCAGACCCAGCAAGATGGTAGAGACCCAAGCAGGTTCACACCTCACTGACATAGTCCAATCAAAAGACCCCACACCCACAGGAATGGATTAGTTCAAAAACATAATCTTTTTCACTTTGGGATTCATAAAAGAACTTCAAGCTGTCACATTTAGCAATAATAAAAATAGGCTTGTCATTTTTTTTCAAAATTGGACAAGAGAGAAGAAATTCCAAGCATATTCTTCTCTCCCTCATTGCCTGACAGCAGCCCTACCTCACTCAGCAGAGAGTTTTGTGTTTTACAAAGTAGATATAGTTAGAGTAGTAGTTCAAAACTCTACCAAAAAAAAACCTGGGGTGACCCATAGGAAAATTGCAGAATTGGAGATGTCCATTATGTCCCTTTTCTGCATCCTATGACCTTTCCATTACATCTCCACCATGGTTCACCTGCCCTCTACCAATATATAATTATCAAAAAGTACCCCTTCCTTCACTCCCTTTCCTTCACATCAAAATTCCCTGGCTTTATTAGGTGCATATCAATTGAGTGACAGGAGAAAAGTAATCCATACGTAATTGTGTGAAAAGGACTGAGAATTTAAAAAGGGAGTTTGGATTTTGCCTTTTCCACCAACAAATTGTGTGAGCTTTGGCAAGATGCTAAGCCTCTCTAGGATTCAGTGAGGTATATTTGTGAAAACTTAAGTGAAGTAAAGGAGTTGGAGTAGACTGTTCCTGAAGTTCTTAATCATCATTATTTTTTGTAAATCAACTATTAGACCTCCTGGGAATATCAGCTTTTCTTCTTTTAAATCAGCTCTTATCTACAGAATTAAACCATTAAATGACATTGGAGATGTCTATTTGGGATGGGGCCAACCCCATTCATTTGTTTGTTTGTTTGTTTTAAATAATAAACTTTACTTTTAGGGCAGTTTTATATTTATAGAAAAATTGCACAGGAAGTGCAGAGAGTGCCCATATATCCCCAAAACACACATAAGTTTTCCCTTTTATTAACATCTTGCATTGGGGTGGTATATTTGCTATAATTGATGATCTAATACTGATGCCTTATTATTATCTAAAGCCCACAGTTTACATTAGCATTCACCCTTTGTTCCACCACTCTATGGGTGTTTTTTGTTTTATTTTTGTTTTCTGTTTTTTTTTTTCAGGAGGTACCAGGGATCAAACCCAGAACCTCCATTGCAATATATCATACAGAATAGTTTCACAGCCCTAAATATGCCCTGTGCTTCACAAATTTATCCCTCCCCTACATACCCCTTAACCCGGGGCAGCCAATAGTATTTTTAGTGTCTCCATAGTTCTGCCTTTTCCACGTCATATAGTTGGAATCCTATAGTATGCAGTCTTTTCAGACTGGCTTCTTTTACTTAGTGATATGTATTTAAGGTTTCTTCCTGATTGTCCATGGTTTTATAGCACATTTCTTTGTTTTTGAACAATATTCCATAGTACGGATTTGTCACAGTTTGTTTATCCATTCACCTATTGAAGGACGTGGTGGCTGCTTCCAATTTTCGGCAATTATGAATAAAGTGGCTATAAACATTCATGTGCAGGTTTTTGTGTGTACTTTTTTTTTTTTTTTTTGGCTTACTTTTACCTGTAGCCTCTATTCCCTCATTATATGAGTAAAAGAAATCCACTTAGCATATAATTTCAGAAAGATGATCACTTCCTGGTATGAATGCAGGGTTAGAACAAGAGCATTCTCTGTCTATATGCTATGAGCATTTGTTATTTAGCCTTTTCTTAGTGCTTGCTAGGTGCGATTCACAAGGGAATGTGCCAGAGGCCAGGTGAAAGGCAGGGAGAAATAGTTTCTGTTCCCGTCCAAGCAATGACCAGCAGGCATAAGTCATCTCCAGGGCAGGGAATGTCCAGGGGAGAGAATGCTCTGGCTCAAGGATTCAGACTTATCCCATTATGGTGGCTTAGAGTTATGTACCCCAGAAAAACATGTTCTTAATCTTAATCTATTCCTGTGGGTGTGAACCCATTGTAAATTGGACCTTTTGATGAGGTTACTTTGATTGAGGTGTGGCCCAACTTAATCAGGATGTTTCTTAATCCTATTACTGAAGGCCATACAGGGAAGCCCACAAAAAGAGAAGACTGAGGGAGCAGCTAGAAATTGGTAGTCAACAGAATTGGAAGAGAAAAGAGAAGATGCTGCCCTGTGCATAGCCATGTGACAGAAAAACCAAGGACCAAGGATCACTGGCAGCCAGCCCAGAATACTGCAATCTTGAGGAAGAAAGCATTGCCTTGCTGACACATTGATTTTGGACTTCTCCTAGCCTCAAAACCGTAAGCCAACAAATAACCAATGTTTAAGCCTACCAATTGTATTATATTTGTTTTAGCAGCCAGGATACTAAAGTACTCATTGGTGGCAGAGATTTTCCTGGTCCCAGGCTGTCATAACCTGAGAACTTTAACTACTCAACCCATTCTGCTTCCCCTGTCCTGCTTTCATGCTCACCAAGCAACCCTCTGATGAACACTTACCTTCTCATACAGATTTCACCAGTAGAAAGTCTCTTTGGTAGGGAACCGGCTGTAGCTCAATTGGTAGGGCTCTGGTTTACCACATGGGAGGCCCCGGGTTCAGTTCCTGGGGCATCCTCAAGCAGGCAAGCTGCCGCGGGCAGGCCAAGCCGCCGTGCGGTGAGCTGACTCAGCAAGCCGCTGCAGCAGGGGGAGACAAGCGAACACAGAAGAATGCAAAAATGAACACAGCAAGAACAAGCAGAAAGGGGAGGGATATATAATAAATAAAAAATAAATCTTAAAAAAAAAGTCTCTTTGGTAATTACATTTTTCACTGTCAGTTAAATATTCTCACATTTTGGCTTTAACATGGAGTCTATTGTGAGCTAGGAAGCAGAATTTCTAGGAAATTCTGAGGCTCTGGAAATATCACATTTGTGTAGCAGAAGGCTAGCTGAAGGCTAGGATATGGGATATTAAAATATATTACAGTAAATACGATGAGCCTTTCGTGAATACCAAAGAGTAATTTTTCCTCAGTGACTACCTGGCCTCACCCTATGTGCCATTCAACACTCACCAAGTCCTAACTTGGTCTGAACCCCAGAGTGGTGGCGATTCATCTTACCTGAGGACTGTGACACAGGCCGAGGGTGCCCCAGGGTCTGGAGGTAGGGTGGGGGCTAACAAGTTCAGTGTACATGGCTTGCATGCCAGAAGGAGCTAAATACAGGCAATGGAGAACCCAGCTGTGCCTGGCTTATTCTCTTGACTGCCAGTCATGGAGGAAGGCTGCTGGTCTGGTCTGTTGAAAGCTTTAATAATTTTTAATCAAAAGGAAGCTAAAATTGGAGTAATTTTATTCTGTCTCTCATTGCCAGACAAGGACATCCTTCAGTCACCCTAAAAGAAATTCCATTGAGACCCCACTAATTCTGAGAACTGTATTCATATTACTTTGATTATATTTCTGTTTACTGTTTTATTTTTATTACTATGTATTGTGCTCTAAGAATAAGCTAGATAGAAAACTGAATCAGGCTCAAGCCCTGCCTCTATAAAGATGCCGGCTGCCAGGACTCCTATGAGGGTTTAGAGCTAGGTTGAAAACTAGTCATGTGCTCCTTCAGGGTGGCATGAAAAATCAATACAAATTAATCCACTCTAATTATGCTAATGTTATATACCCATTATTATCAACAACTAAAAGTGGATAATATCTACCTTAGATTGTTGTTGTGAAGAAATGGATGTAAAATGCCTAACATATGGCAAGCACTCAAAAATGACAGTAGCTCTTTTTTAAACTATTATCACTATTATATTACAACAAGCAGAGATTTCAAACATACAGCAAATTTTTTAGAAAAATGGCAAGAAAGCTAACTAACACACTCCCACTCTATCACATCCCATCACTCCAGTATTTTAACCATATATTTTTAAGTTGAAAGGAGTGTGGAAGAGAAAAACAAAATGGTAAATGAGCACATTTGCCACTTTCCAGCCACTTAGATATGGAGATAGTTTTGTAAATGTATCAAGGATTATATGGTGGCAATAAGCAGGTGGGAGATATGTAAAAAAATAAAAAAATAAAAAATAAAAAATAAAAAAACTATAGACATGTTGATTCTCCCAGGAAGAATTTTCTTTCACATTTTGTTTCTGGTTTTGCTCTCATTTCAGAAGAGATTTATTTTCCCATTAACCAATTTAAATTTTTTTAAAAACTGGTTTTGATTCAATCTAGCTCAAATACTTTTTTACAGGATATAATTTCTATTCTACTCAAAGTTAAGCAGCCCATTAAATATAGCAAGTGTCATAGAGTGTAAATAAGATGAGACTGAGCCTGACATTAATAAATTAAATTTTAAAATGTAATAGGTTTCCTGATTATTCTGAACCATGCAATGGTCAATTGAATCATTAGGGTCACAAAGAATGTTTTTATTCTGGAAGTTTCCTAGGAATGACTGTGATCTCCCTGAGCTGATCTGACTACTCCAGGCTAGTAGTTTGCTTGAAAAAAAAAAATTAGCCAGTTATAGGAAAAACTTGAAAATGGGAGCAAAAAACTAACCAGTTCCTCAATAACCTTTTATAATTCTTTGTAAACCTAATTCCTATCTTGTTCTAACTGTTGTGCAAGCAAATGTGGTCAGACTTAAGGCTGAGATGTCATTGCCTGTTACTTCAGGTCATAACCACCAGTCAACATCTGGCAAATTTGTGAATTGCCAACATTTATTACATAGCCCAACACAGTGTCTGGAGTATTGCAGATGCTCAAAAATGTTTGTTGAATTGGTGGGTCGTTGGCTGGATGAATGGATGAATGGTTGGCTGAGTTAACTAGGTACTGAGAGCCTGATAAAGGACATAGCACTTCTTTCAGCCAGGCCAGGGTACTCTAAAGGGCCCCTGACTTTGTTTAAAGCCACTCCTAAACCTGCCCTTTACCTTCTTAACTCATAGAAAAGCGATATCCACTGTATGTCCTTTTTTCCCTGTAAGTAATTGTTAAGGATCAAGACTTTGGGCATGGTGGAGGGAAAGACAGGATTTTCCAGAACCTAGGAGACATGGTAATAGGGTCCATTCAACCTTTGAAGGCAGAGCAACCTAAGGGCTCTGAAATACCCTGCCCTGAAATATTTCTTCCCACCTTCACCCCAAGCTGGCCCAGAGTTTATAATTCTGCCATTGACCTGATGCTAAATCTTGTTGTTGAATGTGTTGATGAAGAAACAGGCATTGCACTATAATATCTTTTTATATTTTGATAGCAGTATGCCATATAACTGATTTCCTTTATAATTCCAAGTGTTTTACTTTATGCAAATAAAAACATTATTTTAAGAAAAAGTCCTTGGGCTTTTCCAGCCTGTCAAAGGGGTCCACAGAACAAAACAACACAAAACAAAAATGATCCTTTAAAGGCAGGATCCCAACTTGCATATTTCTTTTTTCTTTTTTTTTTTTTTAAAGATTTATTTATTTTATTACATATCTCCCCTTCCCCCCGCTGCAGCGACGCGCCGAGAGTGGTCACTGCGCAGGCACGGCTTTCCCCGCTTGTGGGCGGTCTCTGCGTCCGTTCACGGCCGGCTCTCAGTTCGCGGGTGGCTGGCTGCGCTCCATCCGCGGGCGACCTGCCCTGCCCGTGGCG
>PVKH010007609.1:0-20078 GCA_004027955.1 Chaetophractus vellerosus | reverse complement strand
CGTTTCCGGTTGTACGCAGGGGAGTTAAACATTGTTAGGCGGAAATATATATTTATGCTTGTATGTTATTGTCTTTACTTAGAGACTAAGTATGGTTTAGGGTAATGTGTATGGTTGCCAAGTTGACAAGGGGTGGACTGTGATGGCTAGGCTAATGTGTCAACTGGGCCAGGTAATTGTGCCCAGCTGTTGGGTCCAGTAAGCCTGGGGCTAATTGCATCTGCATCAATCAGCAAGATTGGATGAAGAATGGATGACGCTGTTATCCATTCAGTTGACTGCTTATAAAAGGGAACTGATTTCAACATTCTGGGAGAATTTCCCAGCTCCTCCTTTGACAGCGAACTTATCCCAGGAACTCATCGAGGACCCTTCATCAGTCTTTCATCGGAGCAAACTCATCGAGGACCCTTCATCAGTCTTTCATCGGAGTCCCTGGCTTGCAGCCTGCCGGCAGAACCTGGACTTGTGTATCCCCACGGTCACGTGAGAGACTCTTATAAAATCTTATAATTTTAACAGAGATCTCGTGTTGATTCTGTTTCCTGAGAGAACCCTGACTAGAACACCAAGGAACCCCACAGATTGTGGACCAACCAGAAGATACCAATCCCATGAAAAGGCAGGCCTTCTAGCCTCTGAAACCATGAACCAATAAGTTCTTGTTGTTAATCCATCCCATCATATGATATTAGAAGCAAGGAGGCTGATATAATCATAAAATAATTTGGCTTGAAATCCAATAAAATTGAAATGAGATTTAGAGCATAATTTTCTCTTTCCCAGTCATCTATAAACCTTCCACTCTTATTAACATTGTTTATGATATCTGCAGTAGGGTTTTGTAGTTTTGTCTCTTTCCAGGTGTTTAAAGGTTTTTTAAAAATTAGTATTACATTTAATCAAATAATTATGTTAGATCTTTAAATGATTTTAAACTTTTTTCCTTTATTTTGTTAATATGGCAAATTTATTTGATTAGTTTTCAAATGTTTTAACAATTTTACATTCCTGGTATAAGCCAAATTGTTATTGATATAGTATTATTTTGAAAAGGCAGTATGGTGAATTGGCTAAGAACACATATTATGAAACAAAATTCACTGAGTTCAAATGCTAACTTTAATATATAGTAGTTTTTGAAGAATTGGGAAAGTAATTTAACATTTGTTCCACTGTTTCATCATTTGCAAGATGGTTATAATATTAGTACTTATGTGAGACAGCTATTGTGAAGTTTAGATATGTTAGCATGGATAACACATGGTTACTACACGTAAAGCATTTAGAATGGTGCCTGGCACATAGTAAGCCCTATTTATGTGTTAATAATTATAATTGTTATATTTATTATTCAGTAATAATAATATTATCGTTTCCTAAATTTAATTGCTAGTTCTCCATAGCCAAATGCAAATAAAATAACCTCTACAGCTCTCTTTTAAAGCAAGCGAATTTGAGAAAATGAAATATCTTGAAAAGAACTTAAAATTCTCATCTACTGGAAAAATATCAGCATGAGTTATCCTAAACAGAGAATTAATACATGTATAAATATATATGTATTATGCTATCTTCTACAAGTATCCATAATTATCCCATATCTGATTATAACAATTACAAAAGCTAAACCCAGAAGCAAGATTCTAATGAATTTTACCACAGAAGAAAGGTTTTACATCCAGATTGGTTTTGAAGATTTTAGGGTGCTATAATTTTATTATAGTTTAATTTTTGTAGGTTGGTTTAGGGGGAGATAGTAATAATATTATCTATACTTACATTTTCTTTGAATTGTGTCTACTCCTTATAAAAATGTCCATGCTATTAAAGCTCACTCAAAAGGTACTATGTTTGTGATTCTTTGTTTTATAGAGTAACAGTTTATTTTTCCCATGTTTTTTACATTTAATACCTTTTGATATAATTAACTTCAATGAAGCTCTAAAAAAATGAAATCTGTTTAGTAAATGAATGAATATGTTAAGAATTAGAAGTATTTAGTATTTGTTTATATCTTAACAATGAAAATCATATGATGTAGAACAGAATTTTCCTTGCCATTGCAAGCTCATCAGCATCAGAAGGCCAGAGTTCAGTAGGTGAGTCATTTGGACAGAGGTAGTATCTAGTGAAGAGGTTATTACCTGAACAAACAAGGGAAATATTTTCAGTCTTCATTTTACTTTGCATGGAGATGTTCAAGCAGCTTCACTCTGATCAGATTTCTTGACTTCATTATGTTTTTCCCATTTCACAAATCAAACTCTCCTTATTAAATTTTAACAACTTTCTGCCTTCCTCCGCCCTCAATACATGAGACTCCAAGGCTTTTACAATATTTTTTACTTTGTATTGGGCAAAATTCTATCAATCCTATTAATTTTAGAATATTTCTATCTTTCTCAAAATTTGTAGTGCTGTCAAATTTTTATCTTTTTCAGGCTGTCAAGATTTATCTCATTGCTTAGAGAACAACAATGTACAAATACAGCATTAAGTCTTGAGAGTACATGAGTAATGCACATTGCAGCAAACTCATGAAACAGGTTGGCAAGAACAAAGTTTGGGGCCTGTAACTACCATAGGGGCTTTTTATGTTATTAAATAAAAGCTCTCTATATTTCCATTTCTTACAATCTGAATTATCATTATGACTTTCGGCCTATTATTTGTATTATTTGATTTATTTTAGCTTTTTGAAAAGGTTATGGAAGCTTTCAACATATGTTGCAATACTTGATTTCTTTTTTTTTTTTTTAAAGATTTATTTTATTTTTTTTTATTTATTACATATCCTCCCCCCCCTTCTGCTTGCTCTTGCTGTGTGTCCATTCTTCTGTGTTTTTCTATGTTTTGCTTCTTGTCTCCCCCCATCCCTGCGGCGGCGCGCCGAGTCGGCCCTCCGCAGCGGCGGCGGCTCGCTCTGTTCGTGGGTGGCTCCATTCCATCCTCACCATGGAGCGGCGGCTCCACTCCATGTTTTGCGGGCAGCAGTCCTCCATGTTTTTTGCGGGCTGCTGGCTTCCGCGGCGGTTCGCAGGCAGCAGCTCCGCTTTTCACGGGTGACTTTGCCATGCCCGTGGGGGATCAGCCCTGCCCGTGGCGGCCTCCTGCCTTGCCCACGGCGGCTCCGCCCTGCCCACGGCGGCTTGCCTTTCTCAAGGCCGTCTGCCTGCTCAGAGAGGTCCCCGGGAACCGAACCGGGGCCTCCCATGTGGTACCCCAGTGAGCTCTTTATCCACTGAGCTATCTAGCCGGGCCCGCAATACTTGATTTCTAATCTCCCTCACCATCTCATTAAAATACTCATGAAACACAGACACAGATTCAGTGAATATAGGTGTATTGGTCAATTTTCTGCCAGGATCCATGAGAAAATTTTATCTAATCAAATCGAAGCTGTGGGCTCTGGCAGAAAAGTGATGGAAGTCAAGCAATATTCTGTATAGAATTTAATTCCTACTCTGCACATTTCACCAAAGAGGTGGTGTTTTCTCCAACTGAAGGGAGAAGAGGCTTTTCACTAATTTTCACAATTTGCTTTCAAGGGTATTAGGGCTTTTTTTTTTTTTTTACCCAGCACTCTAATATATTATTACCCCACTTGTACAACAAATACATGAGTAAATCCTCCTAATGTTATAGAGCAATTATAGAAGTGACTAATGGGGTGAAGCTGCACATTTATGGAATTTAGCAATAATAAGATGCAAATACTTGAAGAACCATTAGATTATCTGAGGGACATGTTTTGCCCTAACTTTTTTCCAACATATAGAAAATCCAGGTACAAGGTGCTTCAAATTAGAGAATTTATAGTATCATGCAAACAGAAAAGTAAGTTTTTACTTAAGTCATCACATTTGTGGGAGCTACTTCTTTGTGGGGAAAAAAAAGAAACTTGGCTAGGAAATATGCATAACCCTGAGACCTCAGGTTGAAGATCTAAGGGGAATATTGTAAAAATAAGTAAACAGAAGAAAATTTAACTTCCCTCTTTAACAATAAATTGCAGGCCTGAATAAGTCCACTATCATTTTAGGTTCAGTTACTAACATTAAATATTCCTGATTTTAAAAAGCAAAAATCAGTTTTCAACCAGAACATAATACTTCATTTTCATAGCATCATAGAGAAATGAGAAGTTACTTTTCAAAAGTGGATAATTTCATTCTAAATGAAAATGAAGAAAATATGAAGGGGTTATGGGCAGCTGACTTAACCCTGACTTAAAGGTTTGGAATCTAAACCTTTATAATGTGGAGCAACACTCAGTTCTTCCTTCAGAAGGCAGGGACTTAGTTGCCCAACATACAAGAAAGTTGCTTATTAATTGTATACAGCTGAGCCTCTTCCCCTCCCAGCTGTGTCTCCTAGAATTGACCCAAGGAACCTCATTCTTCCAAGGATATACCACCTCTCTGGAGGCAACCCACATTCAATAACAGATCCATACAAAAGTAGAAAGGCTCATCCTGTTTGCCTCAGTTGGGACATTAAGGAACATTCTGAAGGGTCATTCCAGCTCCAGAACTCCCTGTGGGATAAAATGAGGCCTTTGACTGCATCACTGTGCAAATCCTCCCTTGCCCTATTCTGCATCCCTCACTTCCTTACAGATGTTTTTTCTCAGAGCACTCCCTCAAAGTTCCATGAACACTAATCTCCCTTTCACAGTCTCTTTCCAAGGAAACCTCATGTTATCACCCTGATAGAGCATTGGAATAGGCTTTAGATAGTTCAGCTGAGGCTTGGATATGGTAGCCTATGAGGATAAGGTGCTATCCTCCAGAATGGAGGAGTATACATTTTATATTAGATGACCACCATATAGTGTTATGTCTGTGACATAATGTCATGGAACTTGAATCAAGAGATGGAAATAAGAGTGGTACCACTTGGGGAGCCTGTGCTTCCCATAGGGGCAACTCTAAGCCCTTCAAGTCTGAATGTGCTTGTTCTTAGGAAATTAATTCACCTGGGAAGTTTAAGCTTCTACCCTATCACTTCAAACTCATTATGCCAAAAGAGTAGAGGTAAAAAAGGAAGTTTGTATTTTGATCATCAGAAGGAGGTAAAGATGTTGTTACCTTCAAGGGTACATAATGTAGAACCCAGAACACACACTGAAGTTTTTCTAATACTGTCTAAATAAGCCTTGATAGTAAATAGATGATTTCTACCTAGAGCCAGAGAAGTGCGTGATTTCCATTACCTCAGATTTCTCAGGAATGTGTGGCTGCATCAAACCAACAAGTATACCACATGGATTGGCAGAGGTGCTACCTGAAAGGTAAGGAGACTCTAAAATTCTAGGTGTATTTAGGTTAGTGAGGAATCTCAATTGAAGCCCCCATATCGGTTGCAGTGGTAGGGGTTGTAATTTCTTCATCAAATTTCCTTTTTGTAAATTTCATCAGAAAAAGAGACCAATCAAAATCCTGGAACAGTTGTGCCCAGATAGGGTAAAGTTATTATGCAAAGGGAATTGTTCCAAGTATTGCAATGAGTGGAGTGGATTGATGTTACGGTCTCAGACCAGTTCCCTGCCTCTAGGACTGAGGCACTCATTTCTTGTGGTTTGGAATGATGTCACCTGGTACCTTCTAACAGCTCTATCCCACCTCAGGAATTGCCATTGGTCAATGGCATCTTCCTAATTCAAGGTTCCAGCTCTTCCCTGAAGTCACCCCATACTCAATGACTGGTCCATGAGGGGTTCACATATTTGTTATCATACCTTTACAGAAAAACAAATTAAACTGGCTGTTCCACATCCTTTGGAAATAGTAACTTTTATTCTATGAGGTATGAAAAACTATTGTTAGTGTGTTTTCGTGGGATTTGTTGATATAGTTTAATTCACCTCATTCAGGAAGACCTACTCATTACTTAGACTTAATTCCAAATAATTCCAGAGTAATAAATTAGTTAGATTATTGTGTTATATTAACATTCTTATTTCATGATGTGATAATACCCTCCCACTTACATTCTAAGTATGATCTTTCTCTAAGTTAGTCATGGAAAATTATCTAAAAACTGTAGTTATATATGGTTTTGAATATTTGATATGCCACACTTGAAAGAGGATAATGACAATTTTATTTGATAGTTTTCATGTTCATTGTTGTTCTTATTTTTTTTTTTGCCAGTGTATTCACTAGGTTTTTTTAAATCTGCAAATAATATAAAACTCCAAACTAACTGACTTAAGGTAGGAATTTAATCTCTCATATTATAAGAAGTTGCATACTGCCTAAACAAGCCTTGACAGTAAAAGGGCAATATTTTTTAAGTGATTAATTAATTAATATCTTTCAAAAGTATGTATTGAATCTTGAGTAAATTTCCAGGTGCAGAAAAGAGAGTGATTAATGTGATAGACAAGGTCATTGATCTTCAAGGACTAACATTTTAGTAAAGTGAAAAATTGCAGTAAAACCTTCAAAGTGCTGGAGAAAAAAACCACTTTAATCTAGAATTTTATAACTTACTAAACTATCAAATGCTACTGAAGATAAACAGTGAAAGCAATATACTGACTATGATTAGAAATTGAGTTTAATTAAATTCATGAAATATATCTTTTTGTGAGCCCAGGATAAATCTTTAATATTTGTAGCATCATCGCTGTCAAATGAATGCACAATAATATGTTAATTATTAAAATAAATAATTTAAAATATTTTGAAAATAAAGCAATTAATTTATTAAAATCTACATGACAAGCATATCTCATACAGCACAAATATTTCCAGACCTTTGCTCCTCCCATCTCTCCTTTGACTCACTCCATCAAATGCTGGCAGAATACACATTTTCAAGTGTGCATGTTTTGGGTCATAAGAAAATGTCAATATTGATGAAAGAATTAAACATTACCAAAACTGTGTAAAGATGTCAATTCTCCCAAATTGAGCTAAGAATCAATGTAATCACATTCACAATCCTAGAAAATCTAGTTTTAGGAACTGGCAAGCTGATTTAAAATTAATATAAAATGTCAAGACTATAATACCCAAAATAAGTTAGAAAAAGAAAATATTTGAAGGACTCACAATATTTTATGTGAAGAAATTATTTAAAGTTATACTAATAAAAACTGTGTGTTATTTTTGAAAGGATAGGTAGAATAGTAAGTTCAGAAATTGATCTTCACTTACATAAGTAATTGACTTTTGACAGTGGTACAAAAGTAATTGAATGAAGAAAGAATAAACTTAACAAATGGTGCTAGAAAAATAGAATATTCATAAGCAAAAAAAATCAATCTTGACCCATAGCTTGTAACACATACTAATATTAATACAAAATGGATCATATACCTAAATGTAAAACCTGAAAGTATAAAAATTTTATATGCAAACACAGGAGAATATTTTATGACCATGGATTTGACAAAGATTTCATTGATAATGCAGAAAAACATGATTTATTTAAAAAAAGATAACTTAGGCTTTATCAAAATTAAGAAATTTTGTACTTACAAAGACACTAAAGATAATGTAAAGCCAAGCCACATATGGAAGAAAAGATTTGAAAACTTATCTGGTAACATCCAGAATACATAAAGAGCCCTGAAAAACATCATAAACAAAACATCACAATAAAAGGGGGGCAAATAATTGAAGAGACTTCAAAGATTTGCAAATGGCACACAGACACCTGACTATTTGCTCATCATTTGTCATTAATAAAGTCCAAATTAAAGTACATAGAAATTACCATTATATACTTATTAGAGCAGCTAAAATAAAAGTAAAAGAGAAATCTGAGCAGACAAACTTATGGAACAACTGGAAAACTCATATTTTGCTTTCGGAAATGTAAGATGGGCAAATCTTTTAAGAAAACAGTCCTGGATATTTGCATGCAATTTTTTATAGCAGCTTCATTCATGATTGCCAAAAAAAAGAAAAAAAGAAAAACAAAAGAAAAAAAAAACAAGTGTCTTTCAACTGCTGAATGGATAGATATACATTCATAGAATTGTATTCTATTTAGCAATAAATGTAACGATCTAACTATATCTGAAACAACATGGATAAATCTAAAAAACATCATGGTAAGTGAATGAAACCAGACTTAGAAGTGTTTATTGGATTAAAGGGAATGTCTTTTTTTTTTGGCTTTTTATACATGTTTATATTAGTTTCCTACTGCAGCTGTAACAAATTACCTCAAATTTAGGGGCTTAAAAGTACAACAAAAGTATTTTCCCACAGTTCTGGAGATAAAAAATCTGAAGTGTTTCTCACTGGGCTAAAATCAAGGTCTTGGCAGGGCTGCTTTCTCTTCTGGAGACTCTAGGGGAGAATCCATTTCCTTGCCTTTTCCTCCATCCAGAGGCCATCAGCATTCTTTGGTTTGTGGGCCCTCTTTCTCCATCTTCAATACCACCATGATCACATGTAACCGTCTTCCACGGTCAACCTTTTTCTCTGGTCATAGTCGTGAAAGATTCTCCAATGTTAAGGATCCTTGCAATTAGGTAAGGCCCACCCAGACTATCCAGAGATCTCCCCATTCTTAACCTTAATCGTGCCTACAAATTCCTTTTGCCATGTTAGATAACATACTCATGTGTTTCAAGGATAAGTATGTAGACATCACTTGGGGTCCATTATTCACTCTACTACATGCAAGGTCAATTCTCCTGAATGCAAAGAAAGGTGCTTAAAAGCAAATACATTTCACAATTGAAAAATATATGGAAAAGTTTCATCTGTAAAAGAAAAAATTATAAACAACATTTTTGTAAATTTTATTCTGCAATTTTTGTGTGATTATATTCCTTAGAGGTAAAAATTTCCAGAACACCTGATCTCTAAAGAATTCAAAGGCATCAAAGAATTGTTGTCACTGTTTTGAATTCAAGAAAAATAGAGATTTTGTTCCTGAGTAAATTACTAATTTGTACAAAATGTAGGCTGTTTTAGCATGACTGAATCAATAAGCTAACAGAAACAAAGAGTATCTCTGGTATACAGGAAAGCTATAAAATAAAGGGATTTTTGAAGTCCTTCTGAATAAAATAAGTTGAATATATTTGGGGTTATCAATATATTGTCATACAATTATGAATGATTTGCATACTTGCATACTGAAGCTATCACATCTTTGAGTGTAACTGGAAAACTCTCCAAAATACTAACTATAGATTGATTGAACACTAGTTAATGGGATTTTCCTTCAATATAGTTGTAAGTTAAATTCTTCTAATTACTTTAGTTTCCTAGAACCTCTGAAACAAAGTACCACAAACTAGATGGCTTAAAACAAAATGAAATTATTGTCTCTCAATTCAGGAATTGAGAAACACACTCAGCATCCAAGTTTCTTATTTTGAAGGTGTTTTTGCTTAACATGTTAAAGGAAGTAAAGTAGTTGTAGTAGGAAGCCAGAAGTCCAAACTCAATGTTTCCAAAGGGTCGTGCTCCCTCATGCTCCCCCATGCTCCCCCTGAATTCTGCATGGAAGAATCGATTCTATGTTTCTCCCCTGACCTCTGGAGAGAATGTCCATAGCATTCTCTGCCTCAGTCATCAGTGGCTTTCTCTCTTGCCTGTTGATCTCCTCTTCTTATAAGTACACTTATCATATGTAATTAGGGTAACCTAATCCCGTTTGGCCTCATCTTAATAAATAACATCTTCAAAGTCTCTTTTTCTAAATAAAGTCACAGCTACAGGACTAAAGGTTAGAACTCTAACATGTCTTTTTAGAGGACACAGTTCAACTTATAACATTAATCCATCTGTTCTAAATTTTTCCAGTGATGGTTTGTAGAGAAAAAGTGATTAATTCATTAATTCATTTGTGTATCCTTGACACAGAGGCAAATTCTTCATTGCCCACAACTCTCTGAGATGTGGTAGGTTGTTGATCTTATTGCCTACCGTTTGAAGAGTTATTATAGAACCTAAATACCTTATTGTAGTGCCACAATTTACTCCCAATATCCTGCTAAAAATTTCACATTTGCTTTGCTACCTCTTATTCCTTTAGATTGTTTTGAGAATATACTTTATGAGGATGTGAGACTGCAATATGCTAATGGAAGCAATATCTACCCATCATTCCTCAATATTGTTGAATTTAGTAAGTGGTAGAATTACTTTTTATAAAATATTGATAGTTCTGTAAATTATTCTGACTATAAAAATAAATCCAATTATGCAAAACTTCAAAAAAGCAGTGAATTTTGAAAATTGAGAAACACACTCAGCATCCAAGTTTCTTATTTTGAATGTGTTTTTGCTTAACATGCTAAAGGAAGTAAATTAGTTGTAGTAGGAAGAGATAAAACAGCCCATGACAGAGCTGGGAAGAAGACTAACTAGATGACTTATTTATAAAAAAAATGATTATGAAGAGTATAAGGGGAACATCAAGCTTTGAAAGAAATACAAATTATGTGAAAAAAAACTTTATTATTGTCTTAGGGTATTAGAATGAAGTAGAAGCTTATTATAAACAGAATGGAGAAATGGGCAAATGAAGGATGCAGTCAATAATATGAAAGTTAAACATATTTCCTGTCAAATTCACAATTATCTATGTAGTATATGACACAACATTCTGAAAACCAGATCTAGAGGAAAGTAAGTAGCAATTGAAAAGATCACCCAAAGAGAGATGTACACTCTTGCATATATATTTTCTGGGTTTATAATCAACACTTTGGAAAACCATGTACAATGACATGGCAGATGGTATAATTTCGCCATGATTACTTGTTTGTTTGTTTTTTTCCCAAAGCATCATTTTGTAGTTTTTAAAGAACTAAGATCATCTTTTAAAATTACATAGCTGAATACATGCTGGTGAAGAAATGTTTTCCCAAGATGATACAATTCCTATTAGATGGTATAGCATAATGTTTCAAAAACCATTTGCTTTTTTAAAAAAATCAACTTTATTGAAATAAAATGACATACAATAAAATTCACTAATTTTCAGTGTACAGTTTGATGAGTTTTGACTAATATATAAATTTGCTAAATCATCCCAATTAAAATATGGAACAATTACATCATCCAAGACAGTTTTCTTGAGTACATTTGCAGTCATTATCTACCTGCAGCTATAGGCAAAAATTGATCTGCTTTCTGTTACTATAGATTAAGGAACTAATTGCTTTATAGTTTCTACAAATATATTCTTGTTGGCAGGTGTTCTACAAGTCATATGTTATGCTAACTGCCCAAATTCAATCACAAAACCATCTCCAAAGAAAATATAATGATGTGCTTAACTGATTCCCTTTTGAAGTGATCTGTCAAGAATATAGTTTGACATGACCATTAATTAAAATATATTTAATTAAACAAATCAATTATTTTAGTCAACATATTTAATTTGTAATAAATTTCTGTAAGAAAATTTTGCTCTCATAAAGGATAGTAATATTTGAATTTTTAAATAAAATAATCTGTAAGGCATAAACTCAAAATTGGAATTAGTTTTTTTCAGTTTTATGTGCACAGATATGAACATAGATTTTAAATAGAGGATAATAAAATAATAAAATTTGTTAGATATGTCATATTCATCAGGTTTAGGGTCTTTATATATATTTAACACTGGAATTGCATTATACTCTAATTTATGTGAAGTAACTTTCTGACAAAAGATATTAAGTTAGACCAGTCCATTTCGATAAGTATATACCTTTAGAAATAGATGTATTAATAAATCTTGGAATAGTACAGGTTTCTAATACTATGAAAATAATCTTGAATTGATTTAAATGTTTTCAAAAATATTGACAAAAAAAGGAAAGGACTTGTTTAGATTCCCAAACAAATATAAGTGAAAACATCTTAGTTTTCTTGAGGAAGAAAAATATTGATTGATGGCCAATGAGTATCACTAATAAAAGGTTGAAAATTTGATGAAATGTTTACAGATGTGAATAAAAAATCCTAATCCAAAATAAGTGTTTGTTCTACTGGTAATAAATTAATGTTGCCTTCAATATATAAGCTTTGAAATATAAACAATAAGGTACCAAGGTGTAGATTGGTCTCATGATGTATAGTTTCATAAAAGGACATCATAGTTGGTCTTGTTGCATTAGAGTTGGACTAGCAAAAATTGCAATAACCAGTCAAATTGATTAAACACAAGTGTAATTTCCATTCCTCCACCATGAACCCATTGTTTGTTAGCAGTGAGGATATACAATATTTAGTGTGAATGAATAAGCATAATGATGAACCCATCTCACGATAAAAGAATATGATGGATTTTCTGAGTAGACATTTTTTTCTACTAGATTGGATTTCAGATATATGTGTGTTTATATATATGCATATAAAGAATACTCTAATGTACCACCATGAACATATGACCCAAACCCCCCAAATTAGCAACAATCTTATTTCACCCGTTCCCCTAAACAAAAATTTTCTTTTCTATGGTTAGAGATTTTGAAGCAAAACCAGCCAAGTTGGAATCAACTAATACAATTTACCACCTTAATAGAACAAATGAGAAAAAAAACAGGGTTATCTCAATCAATATAGGCAGAAAATGCAATTGAAAATTCAAAATTTATTTTAAAAATTTCAGCAAACTAATAATAGAAAGAAACTTCATTAAACTGATGGGGGCATTTAAGAAAAACCTACAGCTAAAATCATAGTTAATGTTGAAAGACATAGATATTTGACCATTTTCCCCTTAATATGGGAAAAATGTAAGAACTTCTGCTCTTATCAATCTTATTTAACATGGAAAGTCAGATTCTAGCCAATGTAATGTTGATTTTTTTAAAGAGAAAAAAAAAAGAAAATGAAATGGCACTGAGATTAGGAAAAAATAAGCTATAACTAGTCTCATTTACAAACATGATTATGTGGGTATAAAATTCAGTAAATTTAGCAAGGTCACAGGATATAAGACCAATACAGAGAAGCAATTGCATTTCTCAATATCAAAGAGAAGCAGCTAGCAAGAAATACTATTTACAATCACATAAAAATATAAAATACTTATGAATAAATTTAACAAATATGTAAAACACCTCTTCACTGAAAATAACAAAATATTGCTGAGGATCTTTAAAAAGCGTGAAAAAATGGAATAATATACCATGTTCATGAATTGCAAAATTTAATATTGTGAAAATGTCATTTCTTCCCAAATGTTTTAAAAATAATCCCAATTAGCAATGCCAACAGGCTTCTTTTGTGGAATTAAAAAACAAAACAAAACAAAACAAAACAAAAAAACTGTGTCTACAATTTAAATAGAAATACAAAGGATCCAGAAAAACCTAAATGATAAAAAATATATGTACACTAAGTTGAAGGACTCACCTAATTTTGAAACTTAGTTTAAAGCTACAGCAAAAAAAGTAATATTACAAATAGATATAAATTGTATAGAGGTTTAGACTGGACTAGACATGAATGGCATAGTTCAGTGTCTATTAAGGGGAAGAAATCACAGCAAGTACTTGAACAGAGAGTTTAATTTTAAAATATTATTAGTTATAATTATATAGAATTCTTGACCAGGTACTTGAATAAGTAGAAAGAAAACACTAAGATATCACAATGGCAGCAACTGCAGGAAACAGCTACCACCCTAAAGGCTAAAGCAAGAGAAGAAAAATATTTGAATTATTACAAATTAAAATTTGGAGCATGGGCCATGGTGAAAATAAAAGGGAGTGCTGTTGGACTGATATTGATGTCTCTGCTCTAGGAGGAGGGGCACTGTAGGTCTGAGAACCATACTTCGGAGGAGAGAGCACCAGCCAGCTGTTACTAGTATGTCCACCAGTAACGTGATTAAACTTGTTTGGCACGTGTTAGATAAAATGGCAGACTGGATCAAGATGCTATTATGGAAAGGAACTCTCACTGATAGTGAAGAAACAATGTTAGGGTAATACCCAGGAACTGCAAATACATTTTATTCAGTTTTTTTTTAAATGAAAAATATATCTATATACTGCCATGAAGGGAGATGCAAGATATAATTTTAAATGGAAAAAGAATAGTGCAGAATTATGTGTATAGCAGGCTCCATATTTTTAAGGTAGTGGTCTTCAGAATGGTCTATTAACATCTGGGGATTAGCAAGACATTTTCAAAAGGTGAGCAAAGTCTCCTTTTCTAAATATATAACTGTATGATATAGCTGATTTTCTTTTTGTACTTTAAACAAATCAGCATACAGCTAAGAAGACTGACAGCAGTGGCAGACATGAGAACCCAGCTGTCATCTTTTAACCAAGAAAAAAAAGAAATTTTCAAAAATGTAAAGCAATGCCTCTCATCTAACACATGTATGATTTTAATATCTATCTTTGTTTTTATTATTCTGAAATATCCTAGACACTATTTTTTGAGACAGGGGAAGATTTATTATTACTAACTAAAAGCAATAACTGTGCTGGTTCCTTCCAACCCCACTTCCTTTTTCTGACACAATGCGATGAGAGCCAGATGTTATGCCACACACACCATGAATCTGTGTGGCTCTTTAGGATAGCTTGTACAGCAGCCCTTCACTCCTTCTGAAGGTGAAAAACCTTATCTCCTGCCTTAAATACTCAGCTCCTAAAACAAATACCTTACTATAGGTTGACTTAAACAATGGAATTTATTAGTTCACAGTTTTGGGGCTAGAAGAAGTCCAAAATTGAGATGTCAGCAAGGTGGTGCTTTCTCCCCAAGATCTGTAATATTCTCGTGCTGGCTGGCTGACCTGCAGGATCCTTGGCTTCTCTGTTATATGGCAATGCACATGGCTATGTCTTCTCCTTTTCCTTCTAGGTTCTGCTGACTTCCAAAGCCCAGCCTTATTCAGTTGGGCCACATCTTAACTAAAAATGACATCTTCAAAAGATCCAGGTTCACATCTACAGGAATGGCTTAAATTTAAGAACATATTATTTTTTCTCCAGAAGGAAGATATGTCAAGTGTCTCTATATTGACAACCCCTAAGATATCTCCATGGTCTAGGTCTCATCCCTCTTTGAAATGTTCACACATCCAGGAAGTTAAAAAACTTTTAATAAGTAACTTCCAAGGCTTTCTTTTAATCCAAATTTCAGTTTTCTTTGTTCATAAAGCCCTAAACATAAAACATAAAATTGTTTGCTCTAGAAACATCTGACATTACTCTGACAATGATGTATGAACATTTTGCTCACATTTTTACAAAAGTTATGGAAAAACAAATATCATAAATTGATTATAAAATGGCAATTTATGGGAAATCACAAAACAGTGAAATAGTTTTGATGGGGAAGGAATGAAAGATGGACTTTTCTAGATGCAATTTATCATATAGTTTTAACCTTGAAATCACTTGATATTTTAAAAAATATTCTGCAGTTGGACTTTCTGGTGATTATTCACAAAGGAAGAAAATGGTCACATCATTTGAGTTTGTTCTGAGAGATCTTTTCGCATACCTCTTCCCTAAACCCCCAAATTGCCATTCTTCTATTATTTTTGTTTTGAAGCCCTGGCTACTCAGTAAAAAAGTTCCAATCTTTTATTCACTGCTCATATATCTATGTTGATACTTATTTCTATCAAACTCTTATTACAATCAATCAATAAAGAAAATATGAGGGCTGAAATTTTGGTCCCTGGAATATTTTCCTTTCTTCTTTTGTTCTGACTCATTATGGTATAACTCCTGATGCTACCAATATTTTTTTCTTCAATCTAGAGCAGGGGTTCTTAACCAGGGGTCCATGTAAAGATTTCAGGAAGTCCGTGAATTTGCATTGGAAATTCAAAAAAAAAAATCATTCTTGTGGGGACGTGTTGGTGGAGGTGTGATATGTTTATTAAATAACATATAGTATAGTGTGGACTTAGTAAAGGGTCCATGGAATTCACCGGACTGACAAAGGGGTCTGTGGAACAAAAAAATGTTAAAAACACCTGGTCTAGAGTTTACAGGAAAATCCCCATTAGACAAAAGGAGTAAATTAAAGGAGTTTGCAAAGGGGAAAAATGAGGCAAGGTGAGACTGTGAGTTATTTGCTTCTGTAATTTCTCATTTCTTTACATTCTGCAGAAAAACGTTGCAAGAACAATTGCTGACCAATGGTCAATTTCTCAGTTTCTGTAAGGGTCTCTTTATAAACTAAGAATTATTTCTCAAAAGGAGAATAGTTGCTTTCTGAGGAGAGAAGAGCTTTCCAACAACATCTTAGGGAAATCCAAAATGGGTTGCTACAAGTTTCCTTCAGTAACACCTTCTGTCATAGTCACTGTATCAGCCAGGTTTCTGCAGAGAAACAAAACCAACAGGATAAATTAAGAGATTTATTATCAGTAGGTGGCTTACATGATGGTGGGGGCTGGCAATTCCAAATTCTGAAAAAGGGCTAGAGACTGCAAATTCCAGGAGGACAAATGTTGAAGTCTTTAGTCTAAGTATTTAGGGGAGGCCAGGGAGAAGTGGGAGATATGGTCTTGGGGAAGAATTCCATATGTTTTTTGAGCCCCCTGTTCTTTGCTTTTTAAACCTCCAACTGATTCGATGAGGCCAACTCATATCACCAAGGATAATTTCCTTTAATTAAAGTGAACTCATTGTAGATGTTAATCTCATTGCAACATGCCTCTACAGTAAAAACTGGCCTGTGTTTGACCAATCAACTGAACACCATAACCTAGATATAAATTAGCCATCACAGTCAATTTGATTAACACTGGGTCTGCTGGTCATGAGTGCCAAATGACAGTGCTGCTAACTCTGCAGCCTATGTCAGCTGCAGAGTTTCCTCGCTGCATTTATATTCAAACATGACAAATTTTCTTTCAATCACATAATAATAGAGTGAGAGAGTCCCAGGTTTACTTAAAAATATAATTAGTTATACCAAGCATTGTGTTATGCAATGGTCTTTCATTGGATCACCATAAAATTTCCAGAGTTCACAGATGCCAGTGTTTTTGTGGATTTTTCCTCCCATATTTTGGGAAATATATTACAAAGGCATAAGGCATTTGACCTCTCTTGCTTTCCAGGGCTTAATTTCATGATGCTGCCAATGATTTGAACCAACATGTTCTGTGGAATAGATAAGGTCTCAGAACTAAATTACTGCTCAATTCCAGATAATTTATTTACTGAGTAAATACACAGAAAGTCTGCTTATGTTTTTTTTTCTTGTAAGAGCAACAGCTAGTGTCCCTGCTTATGAAAACAGAAAGGGGGGGGCGGGGGAGAGAGAGACAGAGAGAGAAAGAAAGAGAATATGACCCTTTTATTTGGTTTATGCCCATTTTCAGCAGCTATGTAGATTTGCTCCAAAAAAAGTGCTATATCTGAAACTGTGACTCAATCTATGTTTCTCCAAGATTCATCTGTCTTCTAATCTAGTCAAACTGTAAAGTTAAATGAAAATAAGATAAGAATCATTACTATTGCATCTTTCCAATTGTTGATGGTGTTTTAATCTCTGTGGTTCAGCAGAAACACTATATTGCTTTTCATTTACACTTGGTAGAGAATGGGAGTTTCAGAGTTCCTCTCAAGTTTGTACAATTATAGGACATAATCCATGGGTCAGGAAAACCTTTGTATGGATTGTGCCTACTGCTGGTTAGAGCTAATGAAAGATGCACTTAGACCTATAAAAATCATCATGATATGGTTTTAGATCCACTTGACTCACTTTAGACTTATTTATTTCCTGACCCTAAGAGGCACATATTTTGGCTGATTAACCATGGTAATTATCTTTGCTCCTGGAATTAATATAATCTCAGAGTCAATGAGTGCAGCTCCTCACTTGAAATTCTAAACGTTTTTCCCTCACAAATGAATAGTTATCCTATTGATTGCATAAAGTTCACTTTAGGGAAAGTTATGAGGAATATTCCCAGGTAAAATTTGTGGGTATTTCCTCAATTTATCCAACTCCCACATCATGGTATCTGTGAGCTGATTGAGATCTAGAATATGATGAGGTCTATGTGTCTCTATTTTAGTGGCTCACCAGACTTAATGTTTTTGTTTTTATTTTGTTTGTTTTTGAATAAGAGTAACACGCTCATTGATTTTCTAAATGGAGTCCATTTATCACTTAATCACTTCCAAAATATCTTCAAGTTAAACCATTGTAATTACCTTTTATTTTTTTTTCTGGCTGCTTCTTATGTCATTTCACTCATTGTACCTGTATTAGTTAAGTATTACTACTCAGGTTCTTGAGATTCATTTTTAAACCAGGGAGCCCATTTTAAATCCAGTATTTCCTACTAGGAGTCCCAGCCAACTAATATCATCAGTAAATCTATGGCTCATTTATGTCATCAACAGGAACTTATGTAGCATGTTTCTTTGCTAAATAAAATGATACAATAGAGAGAAAAAGTGATAAGGCAAAATAAAAGGAAATAATTGAAGGATGAGATTTCTTTCATAGGAGAGAGAAATACTATCCAGTGAATATACTGATGTGTTGACAGGATAAGAATGAGGCATTGAATCCCTTGCATCAGGGAGGAATAAAGAATATATGGAGGCAGGATGCAGGAGGTTGAAAGAGAATGTAAGGCTTTTGGGATAGGGTGAATGTATATTTCATGTGGAAAGAATATGTATTTTTAGGTCCAAAGGGTCTGTAGTAGATCGTATCATATACACAACAAAGACATGTTTAAGTCCCAAGCCCTGTGGCTGTAAACTCATTTTTAAATAGGATCTTTGAGAATCTTAAGGCCAATCAGAATCAAGGTGGGCCTTAATCAAAGGACTGAAGACCATATAGGCACAGGAAATCTCCACAGAGATACAGATGACTGAGTGGAAGAAGTAGAAGCCAGAGGAAGAGACAGGAAATAGATCACCATGTGATTGTGGCAGAGATTCATTGGCAGTAAACCAGCAGCATAGTGTTTCCAACTCTGGACAAAGGAAGGTCAATTGATACCTTGCTTTTGAACATCCAGCCTCCAAGGCTGTGAGATAATAAATTCCTGTTGTTTAAGCCAACCAGGTTACGGCATTTGTTAAGGCAGCCCTGACAAGCTAAGACACATAATAAAGCCAGAACAAACATTTTTTTTTTGAGCATATGTGAAACATTCACCAAAAAAACATCAAATAGATTATGTTCTATTATGTGCTATGTTCTATACAATAAAATAAAACTTGAAGTGAAGGATAAAAGCCATCCTATGTATTTGAAAAATGAAAATAAAACTACTATTATATTTCATAGCTAAAAGAAGTTAAATTAAGAAATATGGGCACTTAATAGCAAATAATTTACTAGTATGTCAGCAATTGTTGGCAGCATCTGAAGTGAAAATGTTTGACTACAGCACAATTATTGCAAAACAAGAAAAACTTAAGACAAAATTAAATATTCAACTGAAGAAAAAAAATAACCTAGGAACCCCAAACAAAGGAACAAAGGAAATAATAATGCAAGATTTGAAATCAATAGGGTAGAGAATGGAAGGGGAAGAAAGATGGTAAAATTAGTTGCTGAAAAACTAATAAGATAAACTAACTTCTAGAAAGACTAACCAGAAAAAAAAAATAAGTGAGGGAAATGGCACAACAAACAAAATATAGAACAAGAGAAGAAATAATCATTAAATCATTAAAGTTATAAAAAATACTATGCCGATTGTGGTAGGTTGAATTGTGTACCGTAACAAATACATTTTTAATCTTAATTTGCATCCATGTGGGTGCAAATCTATAATAAATAGTACCTTTTGAAGATGTTATTTTTAGTTAAGGTGTGGCCAAGTGAATCGGGCAAGGTTTTAACTCATATTACTAGAGACCTTATAGAGAAAAGAAACTGGAAGCGAGAAGTTGGAGATACATGAGAAGAGCCAAAAGATGGAAGTCAGTGGAAAGAAGAGCAGAGGGGAGGACATTGTCATGTGAAAGAAGGCAACAATTCAAGCCAAGGAACCCCAAGGATTGCTGGCAGCCAGCACCAGAATGCTATAGACTCAAGGAGGAGGCAAGTGATATATTTGATTTTGGACTTCTTCTGGCCTCAAAACCATAAGTCAATAAATCCCTGTTTTTAAACCAAAACCAGCTTGTGTTATTTGTC
>PVKH010007608.1:0-20086 GCA_004027955.1 Chaetophractus vellerosus | reverse complement strand
ATGTATTACTCCCAAAACAAGGAGTATCTACAACTATAAGCAAAACAATTCCTTCCCTCTGTCCAATAATATCTTAGTCCCGTCTCAGCCTGAAGTAGTCAGAGCAGACATCATTCTAAATCCTTCAAGGCTGAGGAATGAACAAACATAAGGGGGAAGTGTAACCATGGACCAAAGTAGATTTATTGTTATTGTGGTTATTATCTTGTGTTAACAGAGGAACTTGTTACATTGATATAAATATAGTGGTTGCCAGGGATTCAGAGGGGAGGTGGAGGGATGAAAAGGTAGAACACAGGGCATTTTAGGACAGTGAAACTGTTCTGTGAGATACTGTAATAATGGATACATGACATACATTTGTCAAAGTCTATAATACTGTACAGCAGAAAGTGTAAGCCATAATGTAAACTATAGACTTTGGATAGGAGCAATGCTTCAATATTGGTTCATTGATTGTAACAAATATACCAACTAATGCAAGATGTTAATAATAGAGGAAACTGTGTGTGTGGGCAGGTAGGATGGGTTATATGGGAACTTTTTGTACTTTTTGCGTAATTTTTCTGTAAATCTAAAACTTCTCTAAAAATAAAAAAAAAACCTACAACTAAAAAAAGATTTCTATTATTATTTTTTCTTACTAGATAGATTTGTAGTGTAGTAGGAAAAATATGCTATTGGTTCATCTAGATTGGGGTTTAAATTTCAACTCAGCTATCTACTATATATGAAAATTTGCATAAGTAATTCATGTGCTCTCAAATTATTCCATTTGTGAATTGGAGCTCCTAATGCCTATGTTTATATTTCAATGAGCTGGAAATAAAGTATATATTTAATTCAATTTAATGTATTGAGTGCTTTCCATAGGTCAGGTACTGCTCTAGGTGCTTGGGATATACCATGAACAAAATACTCAATTATTCCACGGTTTGTAGAATTTAAAGTTTAAAGAGCAAACACAGAGTGAACAACAGACATAAATAAACTACTCATGTCTTAGAAAGAGATTTGGATAAAAGTAAAGATAGAGCAGGATAAAGGATTTTGGAGTGCTAGGTAAGGGACATATTCAAATTTTAATATGCAATCTTTGGGTAGGTTTCATTGAAAGGGTGAAAGAATTGAAGAAAGTAAGAAAAAAAGCTATATGGATCTCTGGGGATAAGGGATACATCTAGTAAAAAAATCAAACAAAGGGAGAGTTTGGTATTAGAAGACAAGCGATGTGATTGGAGTAGAATAAGCATATAGGAAAGCAGGAGGTAAAAATCATAATTATGGAAGGATGTAGGTTATGTAGGGTCTTGCCTACAAAGAAACACTCAATAAATGCAATTGTTGAAATGCTAGGCTTACAAAGAGAAAAAACATTGTTCTATAGTTGAAAAACAATAAAAACATTGTAAACATTTATTTAATGCTTACTGTGTTCCAAGCACTGTGCTTATTACTATAACAACATTCTCTCATTATTCCCCATGAAAACTCTACGTGGAAAATACCATTCCTATATCCACTTTACAAATGAGGAAACTGAAGTTCCAAAAGTGTTGGTAATTTGTACTGGTCACACCCTTATTAAGTAACAGATACATTATCCAATACTTTAGCACTACATTTTTGTTGAATGCATGTATAACCTTGTTCCTATCCAAAACATACTTGTGATATCCTTTGGCTCCAGAGTAGTCCTTCACTTTTTTTTTACTTCTCAGATGGCTTTCTTTTGAGCGCTTTCTCATTGCAGCCTTTCCATAGGTCATTCGGCGTACCAGTTGCAAGAAACAAATTACTTTTTCACCAGTTCTTTTCTGCATTCCCCTATTTCACTGGGCACTGAATTTGAGTGCCCTCTTGCTATGATTAGCTCATTATACAGGGATTTTAAAAAAATGTAATCAAGCAGCAATTTTGTGATTTATTTTTAAATCATTTATTTCAGGTATCCTTTTTATTGTTTGTGTTTTATTACTTCTCAAGTTATTCGTACTTGCATTAGCATTTATTTACTCACTCATTGTATTTAGGACATTTTTTTTCTCTGTATGTATTTAGTTTGCCAAAAAAGAATTATCACCAATATTTGTTCAAATTGTTACATAATAATATGCAAATATATAGTCAGATTTTAATGTTGACAATGTGAAAAAGTGTGCATGCTTTTAGGGACCCACATGAAATAAGGTGTTCAATATTACATGCTCCTTCTTTATGTAAAGTATGATCTGCTCCTTACTGTGAATTTGATAATTTCAAAATTCACCGTAAAAGGAGCATAGATTCTGCTATAACTTCTAAATCTACAATGGCATTTGTTGATCAAAACATATTATTCTAGGGTTAATTTCTATAAATATAATTTATCCTTGTTTTTAGACTTCTATATGATTTTTATTAATAATAGATTTATTTTTAGAGCAGTTTCATTTTTACCGAAAAATGGCTCAGAAAGAACAGTACCCCCATATCCCTCCTGACACACACTTAGGTTCCCCTATTATCATTAACTTGCATTAATATGGTATATTTGTTACAATTGATGGAACAATAGTGATGTGTTTTTACAGTTCCATATGATTTTGAACATCATGGTTTAATGTTTATATTCCCCTTAATTTCATCCTTCTTGTCTCTAGACCTATATACTCAGCAAATAAAGAATGATATTTTACTGCCAGAGAATTCAAACTTCAAGAAAGTGTTAAGAGCCAACATGTTAACATAGGATACTTAGAAATATACAAGTCATTGATTGTTTTCAAGAACACTTAGATAGTTGAAATTGTATTTTTAATCCACTTATAGCATAGTATGGGCACACCCAATTTTTAAATCCTTAGGCAAGGCCAAAATGAATTTTTAGCATACTGAAGGCTGGACACAATGCAGCTGATTCAGGATCTACAGTTTTCAACACAGAAGTTGGTCGCACTTGCTCCCTCCTTGAAGTGTGTGTACCAGCTCTACAACCGCAAAGGAGATTAGCTGCAAAATCCTCGTCCCCCCTCAATGTCTCATGAATCCATTGATTAAGTCCAGTGTTGTCACACGCAGGCTTAAATTATCATCCTCGACTAATACATATTAAAGGGGTTAAGAAAATTAAGATATTACATGATCTGATCCCCCTTTATTTTAGAGATAAGGAACTTGTAGTTCTCATAAGAGAAAGAACTAGACTACGATATGTGTGACCTGAAACTTAGAAGTTTAAAAACTGTTGTTTTCACATAAATGTAAACCAACAATATTTGTGGAATAGCATGTGCAAGGCCTAGAACTATTCAATTAAACCATTGAAAAAACTCATGGTTTAATAATGAAATAAAATTTGATTTAAAAAATAGCTTAAAAACCATTTTGTTCTCAATAATTGAGAGCAAAAAAGGGGCTTTAAAAACTGAGTACTCAAAAAGTGATCCACCTTTGTGATTTTGTTAGTTATAACTTTGGAATCTACTAAAGCTAACTGCAGTTGGAGGTTAAAAAGCCATGGTATTATTGAGATGAATCAGTGCAAATTGAAGATCTAAAAAAGTAACTTAAATGTTCACACTTAAGTACTTTACCCAAAGGACAGAAATATCTATCATGTTATAAATGAGAAAGAAAATGTGACATGTTGAAAAACGAAGTAAAGAGCTTTTTCTTTTTTTTAAATTTTAGAACTTTAACTATTTCATGCCACTCAGGCCTTTTAATCCCACCAGGTCACGTAAGATAAATCTGGCATGAAGAAATTAAGGCAAATATAAAAATGATCAGCAATGAAGTAATCTTCAGTTGATTGTCTTTGCAAAAACCAGTCTTAATTTTTTCATGTAAATAGTATCAACATAGGCTTTTGTATTCTACCATTATTTTGTTCTATTTTTCCTGCATATTGCATTAAGTAAGGCATATTTATGAGTGGTTTTCTTATCCAAGGAGCTATTTAGCTCGTAGTTCGTTTTGGAAAAAATATCAATAAGGACTACTTGTAAAATCTCATTGATTTTAGAAACTGAGCCAGTAACATCATTACAAATATAACTAGTTGATTTGAAATATTATTCAGACTAAAATGAAGAGTTTTCTTCTTTTTCTGATATAAAATTAACTTGAACACCACCAAATACCTATGATTTCAAATAGTCAGTCTTTGCTTTACTTTGTTTTGTTTACTTTGTTTCACATTTTTTAAGGGCCAGGCTCTTCAACTATAAATCTCATTTAACTTTACTTCCAATGCATACAATAACTCATATATTATCATTGCCATTTTACAAATTACAACCTGGATGCTCATAGATTAAATGATTCATTTAAGATTAGTATATAGAATTATAGAAATTTGAATTCCAGGGCCTATGCTCTTTCCAATATATGAAATTTCCATTTAAGTCATATATTTTAGTATGTAAGAAAATCTGTATAGTAAAAATATGTAGTCAGTTGATAATGATTTCAACTTCATTTTTAGGCAAGCTCTACAAGACAGATAGCTAACCTTTTACATTTCCTAAAACAATATCTTGGAAAGAAATGCTCTTTATTCTTAATTCTCTGACTCACAGTGATTACAGGCTCCATTAAGAGCCCCTTGTCTTATAGAAGCAGAAATGCAATCAATGTCGGTTTCTGGTTATTTTCTCAAAAGATTAAAAGGGTAGTTCAGAGTTAGGAAACACAATTAAACTGCTAAAATAAAACTTTCTCTGCTGTGATATACAGTATGTGTCTAGCATGAGAGTAAAATGAATACAATGAACACTTGATATGTGTTAGAAATCTAGTAGACTGTAGTTGTTATTTGGCTAAAAGGATTTCTCTTTTGCACTACATTGCATTGTTTTTTGTTGAATCTCTTTCATTTGAGAATGTTTTTATTTTATTCATTATCTTTGATAATATATGGAAATTAAAATCACTTTCATCCTTTAACATTTAAATTCATATTATCATGTGTTCATTCATTGAGTATAACACAGAACAATATATATGGAGCACTGTACTAGGTTCTAGGAACACAATTGTGAAATATACTGTTAGTCCTTGACCCCAGGTAGCCTTGTGTTCTCTTGGGCAACACAGACAAATAAATGATCCATTACAATGTAGGATGATGAGTGTTATCAATGGGAATCTGTGAATTCTATGATGAGAGAATCAATTTATCTGGACTTGGCACATTCAGAATATTTTTCAAAAGAAGCAACATCAAAGGTGAATTCTTGAAAGTGGTGAAAAGTAAACTAAATAATGAAGAAAGGAGAAAGAATATATTAGATATGGGAAAAATAGAAGAAAGTCACGTAACTGGAAGAATGGTAGTACTGCTAGCTGAAAAAGCAAAGGATGAAAGAATTTGGGGATAGATGTATTTACTTTAATTTTGGACACAGTGAGCTTTTGGTGACTATGCGATGAATAGGAATAGCAGGGATTCTTTTTCTCTCTCTCACACATGCACAGTATTTTATTACTTATAAGAAACATTTTTTCACATTTTAATATTTCTAAAATCTGGATGCATAACGCAAGCAATAATGTCTTACAATTACAATTGGTAGTGAGTTTTCTCTATTTCTTGATAAAAGTATTGGTATATCTTATGATTGGTAAGGTCTCTGATTCAATGACAAATGATCTTCATGGATTTCAGTCTTGTCCTACAATATTTCACTCAAGCCTAGATCATTTATAGTCAACTTCCAGCCATTAGGTGTTATTTACTTCATTTTTAGCAAACTTCAAAATCTCTTCACCCTAAAATCCATTCCAAATCCAGGCTGCATGGCACATTTAAGCCATGATTAGAATCCCATGACAGGTGTGCCCCAATTTTGCTGTTTAAAGGAGAGTGACTTAGAACCACATTATCTTTAAATCCTCACATGTACCTGTGAAACAAAGGAACTTTTCTTTTACTCTTTTTTTCAGTACTTGAGGAGTTTACTTGAGAAATTTGCCAAGTACTTGCCATGAATGCACCATCATATAGGCAGAGCCAGGATAAGAATCAATATCTTCCTAAATGCCTCCTGCTCCATTTGGCAAAATTCCAAGATCCTGCATGGCCATTTAAATCAGGCCTTCTGGGCTTCAGAGGAAATGATCCTTAGATCTTTTTTCCCATCGCACTTATTTTTTAAAAGAACCAAATAGTAACTCTGAGAAATTTAAAGAATGACCTTCTCATCAACCAACTTGGTGAGACCACATGCGAACAAGAACTTGGGGTAATAAACTAATATAAAATATAATTCAGACTTAGTATCTCAGGTGATTCCAGAGTAGGTGCCTCACTGAAAGCTTTGGCTGGAATGTTATGCTTAAACATTTGTGAGTCATCTTGTGGTAATCAGAATGAGTAATTTTTTTTTTTCGATTAACAGGAAGTTACTAAATAACTAAAATAAGTTACTTGCTTTAACTGGTTGTTTAGCAAGTACTATGTGTTTGGTAAGTGTGCTACTGTAGGTATACAAATTATGAAAACAGAGTTCCTTTCTACAAGGTGTAGACATTTTTTATTGAGGAGAGACATATAAGTACACAGTTCTTACAGAAAAATGGGTGAAGTAGAAAAACAAGTGATATGCTTTGGAGATACAAAGGTATAAAGTATTGACTCTGAAGGTAAGAGGGCTTTAAAGAAGACAGTGTAGTTGAGATGTTCTTGATAGGTGGGTGATTAATAGCAGACAATGCAGGCTGACTAGTCAGCACTGTCATGGTGTAGAGACCTAGAAGCATCTGTTGTGTCCAGGTAAGGACAACAGTCCCCCATGAGAGGGACTCATGATTTGTGGAAAACTGAAATGAGAAAGACGACCTGAACAGGGCAAAGCTTTAACACTGAGTAGGACCTCAGAGACTATGTAGTCCTACAACACTCCACAGGTGAGGGAACTAAGATATAGACTGAGATCTGGTCAGTCCCAGCCTTGTTCTCCCTACTGTCTTATCTTCTGAGAAATACCCAAATTAGCCTTAGTAACATTACTATTATTGAAGAAAATATATGAAGATGCCAAATAAACAAAAAATATTTCAAGAACCCAATGTCTAACTACGAAAATAAATACAATGTTCTTTAGCATTACAAAAGTATCCCTCTAACGTCAGAAACTAACTCTGCCAGGTTGCACCATTATATAGAAGGCTTAGTCATACCGTTTGTGTTCCAGCTTGCTACAGAAGCTGTCTTCTCCTATGGAAGGCATCTTCACCCCACATAATAGCAGGCTCTCTCTCCATAGGGTCATATTCCTTAAGGTCCTCATACTGAAATCCATCCTGGTTTGCCTCCATGAAAGGATGCTGTCCGTATCCCACTTGGATTCCCATACCACATTCCAGGCTGCCTTCTACAAGGACATCAAGCCATCCTCTCACTTGGATATCCTTTTCGCTGTAATCGGGCATAGACAACTTGTACCAAACTTCTCCCCATCTCATGGATGCCTTCTTTATTCTAAGTTATGACACCTCACAGTAGAATGCTCTTCTACATGAACACTCTCCTTGTCCTGCTCAGGCTCCAACTCTATGTAACTGTGAATCTCCCTTGTTTAATTTGCTTGATTTCACCTAATGATTTTAAGACTAAGTTTTTTTCAGAAAGGGAATAGAAGAGAAAGAAGAGGAAGAAATTGAAGTGGAAATGGGCATATTTTATTTTTTATTTTCTTACTTTACACTTGACATTATGAAAGTTATGTTATGAAAACTCTGGATTTGGTTTTCTTCCGTGGAAGAGTATTGATTTTTTATTGTACTGCACAGTTACTACTGACAGATCACTCTATTCTTGTGTAGGCTTGCGTTCACATCTTTTTTTTATAGGGCAGTCTCTAAATTTTGCCTTCATTGTAACACTCCTAGTTTCAATTTCTTGGTCTCTAAATATAATTTTATTCTTAAGGCAAAACCTTTCTTAGATTTTAATTGGAAAGTACAAGATGTTTACCAAATACATCTTAGTTGGGGTACTCAGATTCCAAATTCTTTTTCCTCTGTGGTAAGCACAAGTGGAAAATCTCTGCTCAGGATTTTCGAATTTCCAGCTATCACTTTTCACTGGTCCACTTGAAGTCTCCCCCATGCATGCTCAATTCTAGGATGCATCATGGGTTTCTGGGAAATTTATATACAGATTTTTATTTCCTCTCCTTTGGCTTCCTATTTTCTGTGATTTTCCTCCTCAGTTCCATCTGCCATGGTAGCCTCAAACACAAACTTTTAGTACCTCAACCCACTGATACAAATTTTGTCCTTAAATTCCAGCCTCCCCTGATAATGTAGTATGCAGAGTGCTTTTTATAAAAAAAAAAAAAAATGATGTGGATTTCATTAGTTCTGTTTCATTCTTTCAAGGTCAAATTTCTCAACTCTAACTTTCTTTTTGCTGCTTTCCAGTATTTTCAAATAGTTCTATTTTTTAATACTGCATTCTAAATTTATAGTTGTTATTAAGGGAAAACCTAGTCCAATGCAAACTACTTCATTGTCAGAATTGAAACTCCCAAAAATCAGTTTCAATATTTCTTAGGTATGAGCTGATGCATTAAAAAATGTTCTTTTTGTCACTTTCATTAAGCATTACAGGCAAAGGTACAAATGTAACCTCCACAGATTTGATACCATTACCTCGTAAAATATCTGTCTCACCAATTATACATATAATATATTTATGACAGAAAATTCTTTGAAGGCTTAATAATTGTGATTTAAAAATAGTTCCTATGACCCTCTTTGAGTCAAATAATTAGACAAAAGTTAAGTTGATGGTGAGCTTATAGGTGAAACATAATATTGAAAAACATTTTAAAATAAGGCTAAAATGAGATTTTTTTACATCCCAGATCTTATATGAAATGTGGCATGCTTAACTATTTGGAAAAAATTCAATTCATTTATATTAAAAATTCAATTCAATCTAAATATGTTTAAAATTTAAATAATACTGAACACAATTTAGGTATAGTGATGTTGAGAAATTTCCCTAGATCAAACAGCTGACAAAACCAATGTTTCAACCTAACCATTAGCAACTAGCTCTACCATACATATATATAAATATATACGTATACTTATAGGTTTATACACATCTATTCACACATACATATGCATATCTATCCATACATACATATACATATACACATACATGTGTGTATATATATGTAAACACAAACTCCAACACACATATATACAACTTGCTTTTTTCCCTTGAGAATTTATTATAGGTAGCTTCCGATATAGATTTTTAAAAATTTTTAATGTTGAAATATTAGTTCTTAGTAGGGTTGTACTCTTTTTTATAATATGTCTCTTTTTTAATTGACATGTAAATTGTTTCCAATTTTTCATTATCATGAAATCAATATTTTCATATAATATATATTTATGCACTTATGCTAGTTCTTATAGTGTATATTTTTAGAAGCAGAATTGCTGGATCATATAATTTGCATAATTTACATTTTTATTAATTCTGCCAAATAAATTTCATATCATGCTAAAAGTGATTCCTTACACATTTCAAAGACTGAATAATTTAAATTATGTGGTTTCATTGGATATGCTTTCATTTTGTAAAATGATAATATGATATCACATTATTGTTTCAAGATGCAAAGATGATACATAATGAGCTTGTCATTCTATTCATTTTTTTAAAAAATTGCCTGTTCATATGCTTTACTTATGTCTCTATTAGACTGTCTGTGCCTCCTTTTAACCTGTATCTGTTATATTTGTTTTAAATAGCCTTTTCAGTCCATTGCTAGTTTTAAAATTCACTTGTGGATCATTTGCAGGAAGTTTTCAATGTGCTTAATCAAATCTGTCCATCTTCCTTATTGGCTTCTGAGTTTTTGATACCCATAAAGGTCTTCCCCATGGTAAAATTATGCATATGAAAAGATCCTATATGTTTTCATAAGTATAATGTGAATACTAAGTAGAACATTGTAGCAGTTTGATATTGTTTATGAATTCCAAAAATAGATATTGGATTATGTTTGTGAATTGATCTGATCCTCTGGGCATGTTAGATTGTATTGGATTCAGAAGATTCACTTTTACTTGATTAAATTATGATTAGGGTTTTGATTGAGTCATGTCAGGAGGATGTCAAGTCTCCGCCCCCTTGGTGGGCAGGTACTCACAGAGAAAATACATGGCCAAAGAGTTAGTTGGAATTTTAATGCTGGAGCCCTGGGAAGTAAATAAGCGGAGAAACAAATGTGTGAGGAAAGAGAGAAGGCTTCATTAGACATGGCAGAGGCCCCAGGAAGAGAGGCAAGCTGTTTACCTGATAGTTTACAGCTGACTTTGTGGAGAGAACAGAGCAGCTGGGCCTGGAGAGAAACAAGCCCCGGGGAGAGAGATGAGACTTATCCCAGCCTACAGCTAATATTGGAAGAAACTGGGACCATGAAACCTTAGGAGGAAGAGGAAGCCTGAACTCTCATAGATGTTGGCAGCCATCTTGCTCCAACATGTGGTAACAGACTGGTGAGGGAAGTAACTTATGCTTTATGGCCTGGTAACTGTAAGCTTCTACCTCAAATAAAGACCCCTTTATAAAAACCAAGTAATTTCTGGTATTTTGCATTCAGCACCCCTTTGGCTTACTAATACAATCAATATCTTTTTTAAAATATATTTTTTATTTTTTAAAAGATACTTAGATTACATAAATGTTACACAAAAAATATAGGGATTCCCATATGCCCCACTCCCCATACCCCCCACACCCTCCCACATAAACAACATCCTTCATCAGTGTGGCACATTCATCACAATTGATAAACAATCATTATCTTTTAAATTTCTTTTGTATGTATGTAGATTGAGATAGTCATTATATCTTATCTCCCCACCCCAAACTGGTCACCTTTTGACTCAAAATTTGTTGTGTCATGTCTTCTTTTCCTACTGTTTTCTCTATTAACCAGAGTCTCTTATAAACTAGCATCTCACATTTTAATTACTACTTTTTAAATATTCCTAATTGGAGCAAAGGGAAGTCTTTAGCTCCATTCTCTTTAAAAGTATCTTAATCATGATAAATTTTAATATAAAAATTTGTCCATTTTTTCATTAATTCCTATATGCTCAACATTTCTTTGAAAGTATTTACTTCCAAAATTAACTATTCACATTTTTATGTATGTTTGTATATATATCTATACATGTATTTATACCCTGTCTCACACTGACAGAAATAAAAGGCAGCTTCACATATCATAAAATACAAAAACATATTTGTAAATGCAATGCATTTGTGAAAGAAGAAAGAAAAATACTGGAGAGATAAAATTCATTCCATAAGTGGGGCTAAAAGTGAAACATAATAATCTATCTACTTACTAAATTGAGGCCACTGATTTGGCTCTAAGTTTTCTAATAGCAAATGAGAAAGGAGGATCTAACCAATACCCTAATTCACATTCTTAAACTGTGTTCACCTTACAGGCAACCATTTTTGCTGTTAGACTGAAGCACTTTGTATATATTAGTCCCTAACAGATGCTTTTTGATGATAAATGCAATCTAGTATAGAAGCTGAAAAATGAGCAAAGTGGTTTCTATATTATAAACTAAGTCATAGTAAGGACTGTATTTCATATATCGTACATCCTAAAATTAGTACGTGGTGTCCAGTGGGACTACAATCTATTACTTAGTATACTATTTAGCATATAAATGACTCGTTTAATCTTATTTTAACCATTATAATCAATGATATAATAAATACATTATTAGTATTGAGTCCTCAATCTTCATCCCAATCCTGAGGGACAACAAAAATATTTTAAAATATCGCCTTTATTGATAAATTCTTTACATAGGGTATTAATGTTTAACTCTTGGCCAGCCTAGGGGTGATTGCTTCTGTGATTAGTTTCTATTTAAATATCAGTTTTGAGCTTGTTTTTTTTTCAGCTATAATGGAATAACAAGGACTTCTCACTGTAAATTGCAAAATATTGGAGAAAAAATAATAAGCAGCTGTTTTAAAATATTTGAAAATGGGTGGCACAGAGCTTTGATCCCTTGAGAAAATGGAAATCAAAGAGGCAAGCTCCTTGACCACACTGCCTTCCTGCCTTGAGAAATTTCTGGGCAATGGACACAAGGAATGGTAACCCAAATGGATCCCAGTAGCTTCACAAAGTTGAGAAGAGGAAGATCATGATTTGGACAATCTGAGGCAGCTAGAAATTGCAAGGAAGAATGAGGCAATACACCTAGAAGAGAACTACAAAAATCTGTATAGGGTTTTCATTGAACCTTTGCTGAGTTCCAGTCTCTTTATATATAGAGTAAAAGCCAACAAAGCAGGGCAAAGACAAACCAAGGCTTTGCAAAGTGAATAATTTTCAGTACTGAGTGGTGATATGTTTGAGCTGCAGCTAGCCAAAATTGGAAGTCCTGAGATCCCCTGAGGACTTGATTTTTAATTGAATATTACATAGAAATAAAGCTCTAGGCTTAGAAAGCTTCACTGATTCATTTCATCAAACATTTAATGAAGAAATAATTCCAATACTACACAAACTCTTTCAAAAACAGAAATGGATGGAATACCTCTCAACTCATTTTATGATCTCAACATTATCCTGATACCAAGAAGAAGAAAAAAAAACCACCACAAAACAGTAAAGGAACACAGAAAAAACAACAATATCCCTTGTGTATGTGTAGACTACATCTCTTTAAAAATATTAGCAATTTCAATGCAGTAATATGTATTAAAAATTGCAATGCAGTATGAATAAGTGCATTTTATTCCTGGGCAGCTGGGTTTATTTACCATGTAAAAGTGACTCATGCAATTCACTTTTTTTCAGAATATAGAAAAATGTATGATATCTTAACATATGTAGAAAATGCATTTGGAAAAATACAGTATTGATCCATGATAAAATTAATCTAAAAAATTTCAGACAAAAAGCATATGACAAAATCTAACATCTATTCCTTATAAAAACAAAACAAAACAAAACAAAACAAAAAATCTCTTGACAAACTTGGAATAGAACAGAACTACTTAACTTGATAAAGCAGGTCTATGAAAAACCTATAACTAACACAATAACTACTAACTTTTGCTTAAAACAACTAGAAACCTAGAAAAATTATATGAAATAATTGCCTTCCATCATTAGCTAGCAGGCAGTGCAAGGCAATGATTCCTGATAATGGTAAAGAAATAAGTTGAGCCCTAGCTCTCTGCCATGAGAGAGTTTTCAAGCTGCAGTGCAGGAAAGGGGACCCCAAACATGGCTCAGAAGTCTCGTTGAGTAGAAAATATATAGTTTGGTATTCAGTGAAGCCAAGGATCTAGATTTTTCAGAGCACAATACCAGAGTGGAGGGAGTTACAAAAAAGAGAGAATATTCCAGAGATCTAAAAAAGGAATACTTGATTCCTTGGCAAGGTCCTGATCTGAAACATGAGTAAAGTACCCAAGACGGAATGGAAAACCACTTAAGAGGAGTAGGCAAGACAATCCACGGAGCTCACACAGGACTGGAAATAGCTTTGTTCTTCCTAGTCAAAGTAAAATGTCCTCCTAACACTTGGCCTCAAGCAAAATCCTCAAAACGGGATTGCCATAGTTGTTGGGCCAAATTATTCTTAGATGAAAGATTGCCCCAGGCATATGCTACTTCACCTTTTTGAGTCTTTTGTGGACCCCAGAAAATCCTGTTTTTAAAGCAAACCCACTCCTGTGTCTGTAAACCCATTGTGGATGGGGTTAAGGAAACTTCTGATTAGATCATCTTTGATTAGATTGTTTCAGTTAATGGTCTTTGATTAGATTGCAGGGCTCAGGGTAGGTCTTAATCCTTTACTGGACTCCTATATAAACTGAGGAGAGGGAACAGGAAGAGCTGCCATTTTATCCATGTGAGAGACAATTCCAGGACCCCCTGTGGCTGCAGAAAGACAAAGAAACCCTGACAAGCTGAACGAGAGGCCAGAGGCTGGGACCAGGGAATCCCAAAGCTGAAAGAACAAGTCCCAGAGGAGAGAGGGGGAGAGACAAGCCACCTGCCTGATCACTCAAAACTGAGCTCAGGGAGAAAGTGAGCCTAGAGGGGAAGGCAGGGACCTCTGCAGAGATCAGCCTCCATTTTGTCTTGCCACATGACAGGAGTCCAGGACCTCTAGCAGCTGATCTTTGGTGAGACAGTATCTCTGAGATGCCTTGATTTGGACATTTTCACAGCCTCAGAATGTAAGATTTTAACATAATAAATTCCTATTATGAAAGCCAACCCATTTCTGGTATTTTATATTGGCAGCCTTTAGCAAACTAAAACCCTATTAAAGTGTAAAAACAAACCATGCTGGATTAAAATGAGGGTAATTTAAGTGTGAAGCAGGTGTAACTCAGAGGTTAAGCAGCTGCTTTGCATGTAAAAGGTGTGGGATCCAAACCCTGGTAACTCAAAAATAAAAAGTAATTTAACTGTACTAAGGAACTAAGTCTGATAAAATGCAAGATTCACTGCTCAACAACAGAAAATTAAAAGTGCTCAATCTCCAATTTAAAATACCAATAATAAAATGTAGAAAAATATGACCTATAACCAGGAGAAAAATAATCAATGAAAATTACGATAAAAATAGACCTATAAATGATGCAGATTATAGAATTAGTAGATTAAGAAATTAAAATAGCTGCCCCAAATAGATTCCATACTTTCAAGAAGGTAGAGATAAACATGAACATAATAAACATACATATGAAGTTTCCAAGGGAATACAATGGAAAAATGATAGTCTTCAATAAATGATGCTCAAAAAATTAATGCCCACAAGCATAGGAATGGAAGACTATCTCACACCACACACAATTAATTCCAAATAGATCATAGTCCTAAACACAAATGATAAAATATAAAACACCTATAAGCTAACATAGGAGAAAATCTAGATATCCTTGGAATAGGCAATGATTTCTCATATAGAAAAAAATGAATAAATCAATATATCAGCCTTTATTTAAAGTAAATGACAAACTTTACTCTCAAGAGACACTGTTCAGAAAATGAGAAGACAAGCCTGTGGCTGGGAGAAAATATTTCTTATACCTCTATCTGACTAATGACTGTATAAAACCATATAAATATCATTTAAAATGCAATAATAAGAAAATTAATCCCATTAAAATGAGAAAAATATTTTAAGACATTTCACAAAATGAAATAAAAGAAAGGTAAAAGAATTTATGTCGAATTTCATTAGTGATCAGAGAAATGCAATTTAAGAACATAAGGAAAAGTCTCTACAACTCCCCATAGGTTAGATAGGATGAAATAACTGGCAAAAAGCAAATACTAGCAAGATTGGGGAGCAATTGGAACTTTGTACATTTGCTGGTGGGATTGTAAAATTATACAAGCATTTTAGAAATCATTTTGGCAATTTCTTATAAGTTTCAACACATACTTACCAGGAGACCCAGCCACTTTACTCCTGGGTCTTTAAATACATGAAAAATTTGCCCATAGAAAGATTTGAACTTGAATGCTCATAGAAGCTTTATTCATAAAAACCCCAAATTGCAAACAAAAAATAGGAGTTGAATGGATAAACAATAATTGTATATTCAGACTTGGAATTATGCCTAGCAACAAAAAGTAATAAACTCCTGGTAATATGCAACAACGTGAATAAATATCAGTCAGCAACATTACCCTGAACAAGGGAAGCCAACCATAGAAGAGTTCATACTGCATGATTCCACTTATCTGAAGAACTAGGAAAGACAAATAAGATCATTGTGATAAATGACAGAGCAGTGGTTGCTATGGGTAGAGGTGGAAAGGCTAGGAAGGGGTACAAGGGGACACTTTGAGATGACGGTAATTATCTGTATTTTTATTGTAGTAGTGCTTATAAAAATAAACTTATTACAACTCCTGGACACATTTTATTGCAGTTGGGCGTGCAATTGTTTATAAGATTCATAAAATAAACTGAAAATGAAAAGAAATTTCCTTTTTTTTTCAATTTTTAATCAATTTTTTTTTTAGGATACATCTATTACATAAATGTTACACAGAGAAATTTTCTTACTGACCAGAGAGATGCAGTGAGTTGACCAAAACATGAAATAGCCAACTTGAAAGAAACATCTGTATTCCCAAACAGGAAAAATAGTCATTTTTAAGAGCTTAATGAAGAAAAATAAAGATATTTGAAAAGTTTGCAAAAAAAAAGATATTTCGTAAATATGGAAATGCTAATATCAATAGCTCTTAACTGTGAAGAGCAAAATCTTAATTAGTAATATTTAATGCTCAAAATATGAACATTTTGAGACCAAAGAACACTTTAGGTATTAAACATTTATTCTGAAACAAAATATTTTGTTAGAAGACATTGTAGGCAAAATGAGAGTACACATCCAATATTTAAACAGTTTGAAAATTTAGCTGATGCTGGGTTTTTCTTTTTATCACTGTTCTATGATATTCTCATATCAATCACAGTATCTTTGGAGAAAAGAGTATATAAAATTCCTCTCACTTATGTTAGTAAGAAGTTAATTCCGCTGTCTTTGTTTCAAAATCATTTTCCAAACATTACTAGCTCTGACATTTTTCTTTATTTTAAAAACTGAATTTCAAAGATAAGCTATTCAGATCTCATCCCTGAAATTCTCTTATATCAAAAGTAAAATGAATACTCATAATGAACTAATTGACTGAGGGAAGGAATGATCAGATTAAAAATTACCTTAATTTAGAAGAAATGAAGAATTAACCAGGAATAAGGAAAATTAAAAAAAAAAAAACAACACTGGAAACAAATGGCCTTTTTAATCTGGTCATTGATGAACTATTTAAATTTAAGTACTTGCATCAATTTACAATCAATCCTAAAATCAATTTGATGTCTCTATAGCTATCCTTATTGATTTCTTTGCTGTCTCCCACATAAAACATTTTTATTTTCAATTCTTTAAAAATAATTCTGTTCTTTCAGTTGATTTTCCTGTCTGCCCCTGGCTTTTGTTTATCTTGTCTTTCTATGTTTTACCTTTATTTCAAGTCCAAGCCTTTAGTTGGACTACCATTAACTTTCTCTTTTCTAAATTCTTCATGAATTTAAACTCTATCTCTTAACACACTTAATTCCTCTTTCCTTGACTCATGAGTGCAAGTAATTTTGCTTTAAACCTTATTTTCACTTACCCTAGGTTATAAGCTATACACTTTTGTTTAATCTTTTCAAAGGTGTTCAGACGAATCCAGATACAAACAAATACCTAGATTTAAGTAGTTATCAATAAATTGTTGTTGAAGGGGAGAAGAAAATGGAAGAGTAGGAAGTTTTAAAATCACTCTCTCTACTAAAAAATGAAAGAGCTGGAAAAAGAGACTGAAATGGACTAGGTGGTAATCCTAGAACCAGAACAGAAATTTAGAAAACTACAGGAATGCCAGAGGGCTCAAGAGACTGCTGAGTGCTCGGCTTTTGTCAGTGAAAACACATATCAGTGACCAGCCCCTATTGCTCACCCCCATGGCAGAGCCTGCTGAAATGGCTGCAGCAACACTGCCAGATTCTGGTGGCAGCTGGCTAGAACCAGAGCTAGCAGAGGGATTCTTCTACTCCAAAAATAGGAGTTGAGGCTCCAGTTTGGCCTGAAGAATCCGTGAGAGATGGGTACAGAAGTTGGCCTCAGTTTCTGCCCCCTAGGTAACAGAACTTCCAGCCTCCCAACATCCACCTGGAAGTAGAAAGCTAATTTTGTTTTACCTTATTTTTTCCATGTGTGAGTGTTTCCTTGTCTGCCAGATCCTTGTGACACAGCATAGACTCTGGCCTTGGTTTCAGCCCTCTCTACAGCAACAGCTTATGGCCTCATGCCAGCATGTACCTGGACTTAAAGACCCATTGTAATTTTCATTGGTTGGCTTTTTCTTTCTCTTTCTTGCATTGTTTAGTCTGGTGGACCCCTGAGGTTCCAGCACAGACTAGCCTCTTTAATTCAGAAGCCCTGTCTTCTGGTCTTACATCAACATCAACACAGATGTTAAGAGCCAGCACACTTCTTTCTCTTTTTCTTCTTCTTTTTCTAACTTTTATATTTTAAGGTCTCATGGAGCCTTGAAGGATGAACAGGGAAACTGCCCTAGTTTTGGCTTCAAAAGCAGCAATTTCAGCATCCCACCAACATATAGGAGACTTGGAGAAGCAGTGCACTTTATTATTTTTTCCTTGTTTTTTTTCCCTCTGTGTGTGTGTGTGTGTGTGTGTGTTGTCTAATCGTTCGTGTTTTTTTTCTTTTTTTTAATTCTTCTTTCTTTCTTTTCTTCCTTTTTATTCTTCTTCTTAGTCTGGTAGACTGAAGAGAGGGAGAACTAGATTTCCAGAGTAACCGCAACATAATACTCAGAATACATAGTTCTCAAAAAAATTACACACAAGGAGAGAGGAAAGTATGGCACGGTAACATGAATAAAATGGAGAATTCTATGAGAATATTCTAGAGGAAGCATAATCTCTGGAATTACTAATCAAATATCTTAGGACAACTTTCATAATATGATCAATGAACTAAAGGAAAATATAAACAAAGATGTAAAGGAAACCAGGAAAACAGTATATGAACCAGGAGAGAATATCAATAATGAGATAGAAATTATAAAAAAGAATCAAATGTAAACTCTGTTCTTCAAAAGTACAATAAATGGAGTGAAAATACAACAGAGGATTTCAAGATCAGATTTGAGGAAACAGAAGAAAGGATCAGCAAACTTGAAGACAAAACAACTGATGTTGTCAAGGTTGATGAGCAGAAAAAATAAGAATGAAAAAAATAAACAGAGACTGAGAAAACTGTGGTACGATATCAAGCATATCAATATACTCATCATAGGAATCCCAGAAGGAGGACAGATAAAGAGACAGAAAAAAATGAATTAATAGGGGCTGGCTGTATAGCCCAGTGGATAGGGCACCGGTTTACCACATGGGAGGCCCTGGGTTTGGTTCCCGGGGCCTCTCTGGGTGGGTGGACCGCTTGAGAAGGCAAAGCCGCCATGGACAGGGCAGAGCTGCCACGGGAAGGACAAAAGGCACCACGGGCAGGGCAAAGCCACCACGGGCAGAGCAGAGCCACCTGTCAGCAAAGTAGAGCTACCCGCGAGCAGAGGAGAGCTGCCCGCAAGCGGGACAAGCTGCCCGCGAGTGGACAAGGCTGCCGCTCACCAATGAAGCTGACTTGGAGCATCGCTGCAGCAGGGGGTGGGGGGGAGACAAAAAGCAGAAATAAAAAATAAATCTTTAAAAAAAAAAAAGGAAGTTAGCTTAACTCCTATTGATTGAACAAGGGTTTGTCAATCATAGGGGTGGGTTCAGGGCAGGTGGGCTTTATTTAAAAAAATAATAATAATAATGGCAGAAAACTTCCTAAATCTGAAAAAAAGTTATGAATATATAAATCCAAGATGCTCAATGAATGCCAAGCAGGATGAAGCCAAACAGCTCTACTCCAAGACTCATTATTATAAAAATATCCAATGCCAAGGACAAAGAAAGAACAATAAAAGCAGAAAGAGAGTAGTTGAAGTGTCACACAGAAGTGATCCTTAATAAGATTAACATATGATTTCTCAGAAGAAACCATGCAGATCAGAAGGCAGTGAGAAATAAAAATAAAATTAAATTAAAATAACTGTCACCTGATAATAATATACCTGACAAAAATGAGGGAGAAATTAAAATATTTCTAGACAAACAAAAACTGAGAGAGTTCATTATCACTTGAACTGCCTTACAGAAAATGCTAATGGGATCTCTCCATCTTCAAAGGAAAGGAAGGGGCCGGCTCCATAGCCCAGGGGATAGGGCGCCGGCATAACACATGGGAGGCCCCGGGTTCAGTTCCCGGGGACCTCTCCTAGCAGGCAGACCGCCTTGAGAATGGCAAGCCGCCATGGACGGGCCAGAGCTGCTGTGGGCAGGGCAAAAAACTGCCACGGACAGGGCCAAAGCTGCCACAGGCAGGGCAGGTAGCCCGCGAATGGAGCGCAGCCAGCCACCCGTGAACTGAAAGCCG
>PVKH010007607.1:0-20042 GCA_004027955.1 Chaetophractus vellerosus | reverse complement strand
CTACGAAAAACTATATGCAAATAAAATAGAAAACCTAGATGAAATGGACAAATGCTTAGAAACACACAAGCTACCTACATTGAATCAGGAAGAAACAGACAATCTCAACAAACCAATTCTAGTTATATACCCAGCAGTGGGACTACTGAATCATACAGCAGTTCTATAGTTCGCTTCCTGAGGAACTGCCAAACTATTTCCCACCATGGCTGTACCATTCTATATTCCCAGCAGCAGTGGATAAGTGTTCCCATTCCTCCACATCCTCTCCTACAACTGTAGTCCTCTGTTATTTAATAGCCATCAGAATAATGTGTGTAAGATGATAACTCATTTCAGTTTGGATTTGCATTTCCCTAATAGTGAGGTTGAGCATCTTTTCATGTGCTTTTTAGCCATTTGAATTTCTTCTTTGGAGAAGGGTCTGTTCAAATCACTTGTGCATTGTTCTAGTCAGGGTTCTCTCGGGAAACAGAATCAACACGAGATCTCTGTTAAAAATATAAGATTTTATAAGAGTATCTCACGTGACCGTGGGGATACACAAGTCCAGGTTCTGCCGGCAGGCTGCAAGCCAGGGGCTCTGATGAAAGACTGATGAAGGGTCCTCGATGAGTTTGCTCCGATGAAAGACAGATGAAGGGTCCTCGATGAGTTCCTGGGAGAAGTTCGCTGTCAAAGGACGAGCTGGGAAATTCTCTCCGAATGCTGAAATCAGTTCCCTTTTATAAGCAGTCAACTGAATGGATAACAGCGTCATCCATTCTTCATCCAATCTTGCTGATTGATGCAGATGCAATTAGCCCCAGGCTTGCTGGACCCAACAGCTGGGCACAATTACCTGGCCGAGTTGACACATTAGCCTAGCCATCACAAGGTGCTTATTCACCACCCATATGGCCTCTCTGGTGAAGTGTCTATTCAAGCTTTTCACCCATTTGTTTACTGGGTTATTTTCTTATTATTGAGTCATGAGAGGTTTTTAAATATACATTCTGGATATAAGTTCTTTAGTTGATATATGATTTGAAAATATCTTCTTCAGTTTGTGGCTAGTCTTTTCATTCCCTTAATGTTGTCTTTTGAATAGAAGAACTTAATTTTAAGGTTAATTTCTGTTAAGGATAGTGCTTTTGGTGTCATATATAAGATATCTTTGCTTAACCCAAGATCACAAATATTTTCTTGTGTTTTCTTCCAGAAGTTTTAAGTTTTATATGTAGGTCTATGATCCACTTTGAGTTACTTTATACATATGCTATGAAGTTCCATCCCTTCCCTTTCTTCTCTCTCTCTCTCTCTTTTGCCTATAGTTATCCAATTGTTCCAGCATTACTAGCTGAAAAGTCTATCTTTTCTTCATTGAAATACCTTTGGCCTTTGTTAAAAATCAGTTGACCATATATATATAGGTTTCTTTTTGTACTCTCTATTCTATTTCACTGATCTATTTCATGTAGCTTTAGAATAAGTCTTGAAATTGGGTAGTATAAGTCTCCAACTTTGTTCTTATTCAAAGTTGTTTGGTTATTCTAACTCTTGTGCATTTCCATACAAATTTTAGAATCATTTTATCAATTTTTATAAAAATGTCTGCTGGTATTTTGATTTGGTATTGCATTGAGTCTATAGATTAATTGGGGAGAATTGATGATTTTACAATATTGTCCCCTGACCTATGAACATAGCCTATTTTTCTATTTATTTACATAGCGTTAAATTTCAGTGCATTTTGTAGTTTTCAGTAGGCAGGTCTTGTACATCTTTTATCAAATTTATTCCTATGTATTTTTATATTTTTGCTGCTATTGTAGATGGTATTTTTAAATTTCAATTTCAGATCGTCCATTACTAGTACAATACAAATACAATTGAGTTCTGTAAATTAATTTTATATCCCATGGTCTTGCTGATCTCATTAATTCTAGTAGCTTTTTTTTTTTTTTTTTTTTTTTGAGGTACTGGGGCCAGGGATTGAACCTGGGACCTGGTATGTGGGAAACGAATGCTCACACTGAGATACACTGACTCCCCTGAGTTGGTTTTTCATCTGTTTGTTTGGTGTTTGTTTGTTTTTAGAAGGCATTGGGGACCAAACTTGGGACATCCTATATGGGAAGCAGGTGCTCAACTGCTTGAGCCACATCTGCTCCCCTGTAGGAGCTTTTTAAATATCCTGTTGGGTTTTCCACATAGAAGACCATGTCCTCTGTGTATAAAGACAGTTTTAGTTCTTCCTTTCCATTTTGGATGCCTTTTATATCTTTTTCTTGCCTTACTATACTACCTAAAACTTCTAGTACAATGCTGAGCAAATACCACACAATGGATTGGCTTAATAATAGGAATTTGCTGGCTCATGGTTTCAGAGGGTAAAAGGCTTGCATCTTCCTTGTGTTGATAGTATCCTGGCTTGCCAGCAACTCTTGCATTTCCTGGCTTTCCCACCATATATTGGTGTTCTCTTTTCTCTTCTGGATTCCTTTTACTTTCAGCTTTTGTCCCCTCCCCATGGCTTTTTTCCCCCCTTCCTACAAGGCCTCCAGTAATAGGATTAATATCCATCCTGATTCAGTTGGTTATACCTTCACTAAAAATAACATCTTCAAGAAGTTCTATTTACAATAGGTTCACACCCACAGGAATGAGATTAAGATAATGAACATATTTTTTCTAGGGGTACATAATTCAATCCACCACACTGATTTTAGGATAAAAGCATTAAGCTCTTTAACATTAAGTTTGATGGTTTTTATAGATGCTATCAAGTTGAGGAAGTTCCCTTCCATTTTGACCAATGCTTTTGCTGCATATATTGAGATAATCATGTTTTTTTCCCCCTCAGTCTTTGTTAATATGGTGGATTATATTGTTGATTTTCCAACATTAATTCAACCTGGCATTTCTGGGATAAGCCCCCAGTTGGTAATAATGTGTTATTCTTTTTATATATTGAGGAACAGCTAAAATTTTGGGGGGAACTTTTGCATCTATGTTTATAGGGATATTGGTCTGTAGTTTTCTTTTCATGCACTGTCTTGAGCTTGGGTATCAGTGTAATACTGTCCTCATATAATGAGTTGGTAAGTATTTCTTCCTCTTCAGTTTTCTGGAGGACTTTATGTAGAATTGGAATGATTTCTTCCTTAAAAAAGATACCATGTTAACACTATACAAAAGAAAGCTGGATTGGTTATATTAATATTAGACCAAATACACTTCAAAGCAAAGACTATTAGCAGAATAAATGGAGATCGTTTACAGTCACTACACAATACACAATTCTAAATGTTTATGCAACTCATAGCAAAGCTTCAAAGTACATGAAGCATAAACTGTTAGAACTGCAATTATAGCCAGAGATTCCAATACTCCTCTCTTGATAATAGAATAAGTAGAAAAAAATCAGTAAGGATTAGAAGATGAACAATAATGTCAACCACCTTGGTGTGACTGATATTTACACTCTACTCAACAATTGCAGATATACATTCATTTTATTTTATTTTATTTTTAATTTTTTTAGATTTATTATTTATTACATATCCCCCCCACCCCCTTTCTGCTTGCTCTTGCTGTGGGTCCATTCTTCTGTGTTTTTCTATGTCTGCTTCTCATCTCCCCCCGTCTTTGCGGCGACGCCGAGTCGGCCCTCCGCGGTGGCTCGCTCTGTTCGAGGGTGGCTCCATTCCGTTTTCACAGGCGGCTCCGCTCCATGTTTCGCGGGCAGCAGTGCTCCATGTTTTTTGCGGGCTGTTCGAAGGCGGCAGCTCCGCTTTTCATGGGTGACTTTGCCATGCCCGGGTGACTTTGCCCTGCCCATGGTGGCTTTGCCCTGCCTGTGGCGGCTTTTTGCCCTGCCCACAGCAGCTCTGCCCCACCCACGGCGGCTTGCCTTTCTCAAGGCCGTCTGCCCGCTCGGAGAGGTCCCCGGGAACTGAACCCGGGGCCTCCCATGTGGTACCCCAGCGCGCTCTTATCCACTGAGCTATTTAGCCGGGCCCTACATTCATTTTAAATGTACATGAAACATTTACCAAACAGTCCATATTCTGGACCATAAAACAAGTCTTAATAAATTTAAAAGGATTCAAATCATGCAAAATATATTCTCTGACTACAGTGGAATTAAAATGGAAATCAGTAACTAAGATACCTGGAAAATTCTTCAAAATTTGGAAACTAAATAACACCTTTACAAATAATCCATGGGTCAAAGAAGAAATAAATAGATAAATAAAAGTATTTTGAAATGAAGGAAAATGCAAACAAGACTTCGAAATGTGTGGGATGTAGCTAACCCAGAACTTAGACACTGATCCCACTAAATACCTATATTACAATGAGGAAATTCTCAAATTAATTACTTCAGTTTCCAATATAGGACACTATTAAAAAAAAAGGAAACCAAATTCAAAACAAGCAGAAGAAAGATCATTAACATAAGAGTAAAAAAACCCAAAGATACAGAAAACAGAAAAACTAATAGAGAAAAACCTCTGAAACCAAAATCTGTTGAGATCAATAAAATTTGTAAGCCTCTTGCCAGATTGATCAAGAAAAAAGGATGACATAAATGACCAAAATCAGGAATGAGAGAGATTAAATAGACTCAACAGATATTAAAAGGATAATAAAGGAATACTGTTAACAGCTTTACCTTAATAAATTCAACAGTTTAGATATTTTCAAACTACCAAAGTTCACTCAAGAAGAAATATCCATAAATATTTGTGAACGTTATTAGTTATTATGAGCAGGTGCTAAGTATGGCTTTAGAGATAAGCCATTTTCGTCCCCAAGTTCAGTGGAGGCGAGAAACAAAGGATAATACCGATCTGGTGGAGAAGAGTGAGGGAAAACTGGGTCAAGAACAGCTTCTCTGTGGAGGAGACAATGGGCTGAGACACGAAGGACCAGTAAAAAGTGTGAACTCGTGCAGGGGGACAGCCCTCCATTTATTGCTTGCTCCACAGTCCCTGGGTACTCCTCGTCCCTTCCCAAACCTGCTCACAGCGGCTCAGCATCCACCTCCACCGAGTCCGCACCCGCAGTCATGCGCCTGCGCATTCAAGAATCGCGCTCGCAGGAGGGGGTGGGGAAGGCCACAGGCGGAAGTGTGACCTCTCGTTCCTCTCTGGCTGTTCCCATCCGGGGTCACGAGGATCTTCCGGTGTCTCTGACAGGGCTTTCTACGCCGCTTTTTCGGCGACTTTTTGGTCTTCCGCTTCTTGCCACCGTCCCCAACCTCCCACACCCTTACCGATCTTGCCTGTCCCGGTCTCGCACCTACCCTGGCAGCCGCTTCCAGGACGGATCGCAAGCGAAGCTGGTGTAGCCATTCCGCGGACCACTACAGCTTTTGGCGCGGGCGGAGCTGCGACCGGGCGCTCTCGGCCGTCGCTGTCCAGGCGGTGGAGCCCCTGGGCGGGCAATGCGAATAGGCTCTGCTTAGCCCTTCCCCAAGAAAACCTGTGAGTTTAGGGGGTTTCAGAGAGGGATGCAACCCTGTAGGCACTGGTCGGGGGTGGGGCGTAGGTAACTTTTTCTGAAATGTAGTGTTTTGTTTTGCGTGGGCGGCTCCGGCAGTATCTCTTAGTTATCCTGGATTTGTGGTCTTCCCTCACCCAGGCTGATGAATATTTTTGAAGAAAATTAGGACCGCTGACGTCTCTTCGTTTTCTTTGTCGCGAACTCACCCCACTTCACCCCGCCCCGCCGTTCGTCCAGGACCAAAAGAGGAAGATTGTTTGGGGATCTCTACTTGGTGTTTCACAGGGTAGTGAAGAAGTAAGGTAAATATCTGGATTAATTAACAATTTTAAAAGGCATTTGTCTTTAGTACTTTTAATCAAACGGGCATGATATTGTCTCCGTTGTTCACTTTACAGGAAAATGCGCATGGTAGGGCTCTCTATCTGATAGTTGTATACCCTTTTTCCGTTCAGCTTTGTAGGTAGGTTATTCATCTTTCTAGGCAAGAAACAAGGGGCTTATGAGTCTCACAACTTCTGGGTGGTCCAAGTTCCCTGTTTTGTTTTGGCCTCTCAGCTCTTATATAGTTATTTCTTTAGATTGCTATCCTAATGGGGTGAACAGAGAAGAAACAAAAAGAAATGGTAAAACTCAAGCTGAATTGGCAAGTTGTTAAAAAATGTGAGGTGTACAGTTTTATGAGGAAAGAGATCATAACTGATCACTGAGTTTGTGTGTTTGTATTACAGGTAACAATATTTTAGTACACACCATATCGTATGGTTCACCCCAAGGCTTTTGATTAATAGCTGCAAGGCTCTTAATATGTACGGATTAATATTCAATAATTGTATTGGTGGTTTAAATAACTCTCATTATGTCTGATCCAGAAATGTATGAGATAGGCTTCATGTGAAATAGGCAATTTATGGGTCATTTAAGAAGTGTCCATTTGGAACTCATGTGACTAGATTATTTTTAAAATAACTTTTTGGAGTTTATCCTTAATAAAACGGACGATTTGTTTCAAAACCTACAGAGGAATTTTGACAGTGGGTGAGGAGGATTTAGGGATTGGACTTTTTGCATTGTGAAGGAAAGAAGTGGGTTTAAAGGATTAAAGACATTTGGACAAAGTGGACAGTTTAGCCAGTATAGTTCTGGGTTTTATACTAGGTAGATTCTGGTTTCCAGGTCCTGATGAATTATGTAACTTTGAGAGTTCTCTTATTTGTTGGGTTAGTGGTCAAAATTAGAAAAGAAATTCCAGGTTTTACAGGACCAAGTAGTGTATCACTAAGAATTACATTGTAGACCATTTTGTTACCACATATCTAATTTACAAATTAATGGATAACTTCCCATTGGGTCAGCCTTAGCCAGGAAGGAATTTTTAAGGTTCTCAAAGAACCAGTGCAATAGAAACCGTTCTAAATATACCTAGATTATTCTATTTTATATTCAAGTACAGATTGAGAAACTGATACCTTTCAAGCAAAGAAAGATAGGATACTGGTAATACGTGGATTTTATTTCCCATAAAATTTGTCACACCTGCTACCACAGTTAAAATGGAATAATGTTGTATACAGAACATTTGCTACTTAGTGAAGAAGCCTTTCTTTCAGAATATAAAATTTTGTGGAGGAATTTAATGGATTTTATTCTGTGAAACTCAATATTCTGTTTAAAAATTGATCCATTATATTGTTTACGGTGGACTATTGTTTTGGTGTCATTTTTATCTTCATCAAAAATCAGTGTTGAAATCTATTAGAAAAAATTGTTTTAGAAAGAAGAATTGAAACTCATTGACCTTTGGTTTTCTTCCCTATCTCTGGAATGTCACCCAGGATACCTGTGTTGGGAAGTATTGAATTGGTTAAATTCCCTACTTTGAAGGCTGGCCTGGTTATGAGCCAAACTTCAGAGCTGAGATTCACACTGAGGAGAACCTGACAGATAAGTTTTGGAAGGATTCTAAAAACCTTTGATGGTTATCTGGGAATATTCTTTTTGTCCCTTTCTTCTCCTTCTGGTACTCCCCCAATGTGTGTATTAGTACGCTTGATGGAGTCCCCAGGTTCCTCGGGCTCTGTTTACTTTTCTTCACTCTTCCTTCTACTCCTCAAACTGGATGGTTTCAATTGTCTTATCTTAGAGTCCATGGATCCTTTTGTCTGGCAGCTCCAATGTACTAGTGAATCCCTTTAGTGCAGGGGTTCTTAACCTATTTTGTTCCATGGACCCCTTTGCCAGTCAGGTGAAAACCACAGACCCCTTACTAAGTCCACACTATACTGTGTTTTATTTAATAAATATATCACACCTGCACCAACATGTCCCCACAAGAATAATGTTTTTTTGAATTTCAATTCAAGTTCATGGACCCCTGGCTAAAAACCCCTGCTCTAGGGAGTTTTTAATTTCTGTTACTGTGGTCTTCAGCACTGTATGGTTCCTTTTAATAATTTCTGTTTGTCTATTGATATTTTCTTTGTGTCTCTCTGTTGTTTTCCTGATTTCCTTTAGATCTTTGTCCATGTTTTCCTTTAGCCCTTTGAGCATATATAGGACCATTTTTTAAAGAGTCTTTTCTGGGAATGTCCTACATCTAATCCTCCTGATTGATGGTTTCTAATACTTTAATCTTCTCCTTGCCTGGGTCCTCACTTCCTGTTTCTTTATATGTTTCGTAATCTTTTGTTGAAAACTGCACATTTTGATACCTTTGTGTATTATCACTGGAATTTAGACTCTGAGGCATCTGTTCCTTAAGAAGTTTGTATTCAGCTAGTGTTATGGCAGAGATTTCCTTGAATGCCAGAAATTAAAATGAATGAATGAATGAATAAATAAATGGAACGGAAGGGGGGAAAAAAAAAACCCAACATCTTTCCCAGTCTTTGCAGATTGGTCTGTGTGAGTATTCACCTTTGTAGTTAGCCATACAGTAAATTTGGAGAATAGCTGTGGTCAGAAGTGTAGGGTCTTTCCTGGTCCTTTCTGTACATGCATCTTTTCTTGGACACGTATGTGTAGCCCTAGAAATTCCTCTGTTTATACAAATGTGAATGTGTCTTCTTCCTTAGGAAACCATGTCTACTCATGGTTCTGGGTACTATACTATATGTCCCATAGTAGGCAATCCCTTTGCCTCAGGTGCCACGACTTGATTGCTCTCCCATAGTGTTCTGTGGGAGAGCTCTGTTAGCTCCCTTCTGTGTGCAGGGCAAGTTTTGGGATGGTGAGCCCATAATGAGTATCCTGGTTCGGTCTTCAGGCTGCCACTGGACAGATTGGGCCAGACATTCATGCTCCCAGTATGTGCACAAGGATTACTTTGCTTCCTCTGGAACTGAGTTCAGGTACTTGAACTGGCAGTGCAGGTGAGCTCTGTGCTGCACTGGTGAGGGGATGGGGGTGGGACCAGCAAGGGTCTTTAGGATGTCTTTTTCTTTATTGGTGCTTACCCAGTTATTGCAATACCTTAATTGTTCTCTGGAATTTTGAGAAAGATGCTTCTCCCATTTCTTCTGGTTCAAAGCTTCTTTGGGGGGACAGAGCCCTGGAGTGTTTAATTTCACTATCTTGATTGGGGTAGGCCACAGGACATCTTTTACTTATTTTTAGTTTGGGTCATATAAGGGGAGGTCCGTACTTTTACATCATTTTGAGTCTTCAAGTCTGAGTGCATGAGTTTTGGACTTATTTGGATCCAGAAGAAAAACAGCCATATTATTTATAGGTATGAAGTATCTGGAATTTTAACCACGAGCTGGTTTAAATAAATACCAAAATAGAAGATTTTAATTCTAGTTTTTCTGAATACAAATTTTTCCTCTTTGAGCTGTATTCCCCCAAATGAAATATCAAGCAAAATTCATTACAGCGAATTATATATAATGTCATTTTCTCATGAATCCTTTGGAATAGCAATTTTGTTTTATGTTGAGCTGGGGTCAGAGAAGCAGAATAAAAAAGGCCAAGTAAGCAGGTGATCCTGGGCAAATGGTAGAACAGAGCTTTAGTTACCAGTCTTAAATCTGGCAGCCTGTAATTATTGAGTGAACCTTTAATGAAGAATTCCCTGAAATTCTGCTTTGTGATTTGTCCATTTCATCTGAGCATTAAATGTCAGGGACTATGGTTCTGCAGATATGATAGGGTCTATTTTTTTTTTTTTTAATGTCCTATAATGAGAGATAAGGGCCTGCTGAAGAATGTTGAGAAACTCTTGTTTTCCAGAGGTAATACCTTGTTTCTGGTCCAAATTAGAAAGTCAGTTGAGATAAGAGCTTACGGTGGCCAAAAACTCTTGTCTGCAATCTGTAACGAACCGTGAACTGCTAAATCTCACTATGGCCAACCTAGGGGAATTTAATCTTATAGAAATGGGAAAAACAACAACAGCAACAAAACAAAACCAAAAACAACAAGGAACAAAGTTTGTATGAATGATTTATTTGTTTCTTCCCAGATCTTTCTTTTTTCTCTCATTGTCTCCTGCTCCAGTTTTTCTAGCTGTCCATTCTCAATCCCCAGAGGTGACTACTGCAATTCTTTTAACTGTTGAGGTGATATTTTCCTCATAGTTCTAAAAAAAAATACTTACATAACTTAAAAAAAAATTCCTGCTACTGAAAATGAGGAGTTAGCACTTTTACTTACCTTCTCATCCTTTCCGTCTGTATTTATATATTTCTAAACAAAAACTTCTGTTTCTGTCCTGTGTTGGTTATCCCTTTTCCTAGATCCAGGACTTTCTTTTTTGGTATGTTACATTTCTAAAAATAATTTAATTCTTCCTTACATTGATAGTATAGCTGGATATAGAATTATAGCTTGAAAAGCATTTCTTTTAGAGCCTTAAAGGCATTAGTCTCCTGTCTTGTGGTTTCTCTTGTTGCTGTTGAGAAATCCAAAGTCATTTTGATTCCTAGTCCTTTGTTTATAACAATGGAACATCGGAACCCTCTGAAATATTTTATAAATTTCTTTTTCCCTGCGATTCTGAAATTTTACCATAACATGCCTTGCCTTGATGTATATCTTTTTTTTTTTTAATTTACTGTGCTTTGTACTCATTGAGTCCTTTCACTCTGGGGATCTGTGTCTTTCAGTCTTGAACATTTTCTTGTTTTATTTATTTGATAATTTCCTTCTCTATATATTTTCTCTTCTTTATGGAACTTCTATTATAATGTTGGATGTTGAACCACATAGTTTCATTCTCTTATATTTTCCACCCTGTTGTCCTGTGTCTCCCATTACCCCTCCAATTTTTCCTTTTTTTTTCTTTCTAAGGCATTTCCTCAGTGTTATTTTTTAATGTTCATTGGATATTTTTGCTTTCAATTTTGTAATTTTCTGAGCTCTTTCTATCTTTTGAGTACCATACTTTTCATGTTTTGTGCATGCAGTATCTTTTCAATTATAGTGGTTTTTTCTTTTTTGACTTTTCAACCTAGGACCTTGTACATGCAAAGCAGGTGCTCTACCACTGAGCCACACCCACTCCCCACTCCCAGACCTTTTTTTATTTCTTTTATTTTCTTCTGGTGATCTATGGATGTTTAAGTGTGGGGTAATAGAAATCTAATGGGAAGGTCTGTGTGCATAAGTGGAGCCTCTTGACTAGTAGGCTTCATTGTAGGTTGATGAGGCAGCTAGCTTTGACTTTTCCTTGGTGGACCTTTGTTAGTATGTTATTGGTTCTTTGTCACTATATTATGTAGTTTCTCTCTCTGTTTCTTCAGAGAAGAGTTTTCTAATTGCTAGCTTTGACAAGGGGTGTCAAGGTAAGAGTGTGAGTCTGTGTACGTAGTTTTCTGTGAGCTAAGCAGAGATACTTGTTTTCAGTTTGGTACTTTACCCTATCCTTTGTAAATCTATAGTCCTTCTCAATCAATTCTTCCAAAGAATATATTGCTTGTCTCCTGCCTGGTTCTGGTGTTCTGAAGGGTTCTAGTGTTCTGATTGCTTTGTGTACGGATATTCTCCATTCCTGTTAAACAACCCTCTTTTAATGGAAGTCCTTTATATAAATTATATAGACTTCTGGGGAATGTCAGAATTTTATAGTTATTAGGTGATACAATTTCTTTCCTTTGTTTGATCAGATCTGTAAGATATAAGTCCTAGGAATCAGGTTGTCATATGGTGAATAATACCTTTGAATAAATTAGATTGAGAATAAGTATAAGAATCTGTAGGAGCTCACTAAATGTCTCTTTTGGATGGTTTCTTTTTTATTCTCAGAATATATAATAATAATACAGAAAAACACAGAAAAGCTTAACTTGATTTTCCAAAAGACTTTTTGATGTTGGGATAAATTTATGTGGTAAATTCATCAGAATATTAGAAACTTGCATATATTTTACTGTCATTTGAATAATCATATGCAGTTAATCTAGATTTAGAATTCATTATTAGTAAGTTTTTTTGTTACCTACAGTTATCCAAGAGTTCAATATCTTATAGCTCTAATAATTTTTTATTTTTAAAAAATTTTTCAGGTAGAAGAATGAACATACACTTTTAGTGAATAGGAGCATGTTCCCAAACTCCTCAATTTTGGGTCGCCCGCCCTTCAGTCCAAACCATCAACAACATAATAACTTCTTTGCCCTGTCACCAACTTTTTATTCACATCAGCAGCTTATAGATGCACAGTTCAACTTTCAGAATGCTGAGTGAGTATGCTGATGTTTTGGCCCATATCGTTTGCAGATTTCTTTTTCTGTTTGAAATGTTTGTTTTGTAGGATTTGTTTGATGTAAATATGTTTTGTTTGAACTAAAGAAAATGTCATCATGTCTTGTCTTTTGATTGGTGGAATACTTAGTTTTTATGAAAAATTTTTTTTTTTTGGTAAAAGAAATGTATGCTTTTACTGTTCTTTGTTTTTGATAGTTTGTCTAGAGCTGTGTCATTACAGCAGTTGACATATGGAAATGTCAGTCCAATACAGACCTCAGCTTCCCCATTATTCCGAGGAAGGAAGTAAGTACTTCTTAATTATTTTAAAAGAAAATTTTGCATTTGTGAGAACTATATAACAATGTATCTTGTATTAAAATTGTATTGGCAGTATGCCCTTCAATTTGGTTTTCTGGGACCTGTGCCATCAGCCTAGTCCCAATTTAAAAATTTTTATATATTTCTTTTAATTTTATGGATTTTTTGTTGTTTTATTCCTGCCATTGTTAAAAGTTTCAGGTGGAATCAAGCCACTTTCTTCAGAAAACCTGTTTTTCATGGATTTTTTAAGCTAAATCAAATGGCCTTCTTTTGGTGTATCTAAATCTTATGCAGACAACATTGCATGATAATGGATATTATTATAGTGAAAATCTCCACATGATACAAAAATATCACTAGCTGGGATTATTGACCACTTATCATGTAGTAGGCATGTTCTAAGGCCTTTATAAGTATTGATTTGTTTAAGTCTCACAACATTTTATGAGTAGGTACTGTTGTCCAACTTCTTTTGAGGAGAAAAGCACACAGAGGTTAAGTAGCTAGTTAATTCAGGTAGAAGTCATTGCTGGGATTTGAATGCAGCAGTTTGGCTCTAGATCTCATGCTTATAAGCACTGTAAATTGTTCTTCAAAATTGTCATTCTGAAAAGTTATATAATTATGGAAAGCTATATGACTGTAAAAGTATAGACTTTATCAGATTTTGTTTTTGAAATTGCCTGGATAGCCAGTTTGTGAATCACAAATGAAAATAAATTACGTATTTTTTAAACTAATATTGACGTTTCCAGTAGAAGATATCTAGCACATATAGCTCTAAATGACTTTTATGTTTAAAAAGAAAATATACCCTTACTATACACTTTTACTTGTGAGTAGGATTTCCAGTTATTTTTGTGAGTCTTTTACAAGGGGGGAGTTAACATAATCCTGAAGGAGTATTATAATAAAAATCTTAAGCTGGCTTTAACCCATAGTATTATAGAGCTTACCTAGGGAAGAAGTATAAAGGAATTGGACCATTTTCTGTCACATAAAGTCCTTCCCAGGTGAACAGCAATATAAAAATGAAGTTAATATATTTTTTTCCAACAATTGTTTAATTATTTCACCTCAACTTTTTGTTTTGAAATTTTTTAAATCTCCAGAAAAGGTTAAACAACAGTACAATGAACCCCTTGATGCCTTTTACCTAGATTCATCAGTTTTGCTGTCTTTGGTTCTCCCGCTCTCTCTCCACCTCCACACCTTTTTTCCCCTCCTGAACCTTATGAATGAAATTTTTGATATTATTTCACTTTACCCCAAAACACTTCAGCGTATTCTTCCTAAGAATAAGGATATCTCTTGTGCATCCAAAATACATTGATCATGCCCAAGAAATGTGATGTTAATATAATACTATTATCTGAAGTGCAGTTTATTTTCAGATTACCTCAGTGTTCAATGTCTTTTAGCGTTTTTGAAGTAAATTATATATCTTCTAATTAGATCTTTCCTACCTAACAGCTAGAACATAGATTGATTCAAGGTACCCTTTATGTATATATAGCAGAGCTTACCTAATCCTATCCTCTTTATGTTAGAGTTTGGATCTTTTGTTCTTAGTGATTCTATAAGTAGAAACTTTGCTGCAAAGTGTTCCTTGCTGAGATGAAAACACTGGTAGTTTAAATGCAGGAGACTAACCCCAATATATACATGTAGTTTGTCTTTTCTTTATGCATTACTACTCCTTAGTCTTTCTAAGATATTGAGGGGCATTTCTTGTGTTGAAAATAAATATTTTAACTTAAAATCCATATAGAGCTAATAATATGGTCTTGCTGAAAGAGTTGTAATATTTCCATTATCTGTTATGATATTTACATATTTTAAATTGTTTTCTATTTGTAATTGGAAAGTTATATCTTATCACAAAAGTATATTGCTTGTTTTCAGGAGATTAAGCGATGAAAAAAACATTCCTCTTGATGGTAAACGACAACGTTTCCATTCACCCCACCAAGAGCCAACTGTAGTTAACCAGATAGTGCCTTTATCAGGTGAACGAAGATACTCAATGCCACCATTGTTTCATGCTCACTATGTACCAGATATAGTCAGATGTGTTCCACCTTTTCGAGAAATACCATTTTTAGAACCTAGAGAAATCACACTGCCTGAGGCCAAAGATAAGGTAATAATAATATAGATTTCAGTTTTGCCGTTTGAGAAGTTAAAATAAATAATGTATTAAAACTATCAGAAATATCTAATATTCTGGATTAAGTGGAACATGCCCTTCTATGCACTGTTTAAAATACTATTCAACTCAGTTTTCTGTCTGAATATTCCTTTGATTTTTGTTTGCTGTTCTTTTATGGAACTATAGCTCATGAACTCAGATTTTCCCTGATTCATAAAAAACTGGAATTACAGCCTATTTCATTTGATTTCTTAGTGTAGAGAACGCTGTTGTTACTTATTCTTATTAGAGAAAAAATAGTTTTCAGATAGTTTTTGTAATATAAGAAGCATTTTCTTTTTGGTATATTTGTGTTTGCCTTAAGGGTAAACCAAAAGTCATTTGAGGAAGTAATATGTTCAAAGTGAAATAATCAAGAAGGCTTCATCTAAACATTTGTAAACATTTTAAAAGAAATGAAATGGAATTGTTTAAATAATTATTCTTCAAAATGACATCATTGGGAAATGTGTAATTCAACACCCAATATTAGAAAGTTATTCTTTCCCCTCCTCCTGCCCCTCGTGTATTTCATGAAAGAAAAAAAAAAAACTAAAAACAAAACACCTAGGAATTGAGAAGTATTTAATAATATAAGTAGCTGAACTCTTTTGGATTGTCTGTGGTTTGAAATGCAAAAACAGCATTTTCAAAATTCCTTAGTTCTATTTTTTTTTCCTCTATCATTGTTTTTTTAAATTGAAGTACAAATCCTACCAAAAATTATAAAATTCACCTTCTAAAATGTACAGTTCATGGTTTTTAGTATATTCACAAGGTTGTGAAAACATTACCTCTAGCTAATTCCAAAACATTTTCATCACCTGGAAAAGAAACCTTGTACTCAGTAACAGTCACTCATCATCCCTGTCCCCTTTCCCATTAGCCCCTGGTGACCACTAATCTATTGTCAGTCTCTGTGGATTTGACTATTCTGGATATCTCATATAAATGAAATCATAAAATATGTGGCCTTTTGTGTCTGGCTTCTTTCCCTTAGCATTGTGTTTTCAGGGTTCATCCATGTTGTAGCATGTGTCAGGATTCATTCCTTTTTATGGCTAAATAATATGTCATTGTGTGATATACCACATTTTGTTCATCAGTTAATGGATATTTGCGTTGTTTCAGTTTTTTGGCTGTTATAAATAATGCTGCTATGAACATGTGTATACAAGCCCCTCCTCCCCCCCCTTTTTTAGGAGGTACTGGGCATTGAACCCAGGACCTCATACATGGAAAGCAACTGCTCAAACACTGAGCTACATCCGCTCTCCTATACATCCGCTCTTCTACATCTGCTCTCACTATGTGAAATGTTTCTCCTATACAAAGTTTTCTAAGCAGATGTATGTTTTCATTTCTCTTGGTTTTATACCTAGGAGTGAAATTGCTTTGTCATATGGTATTTATATGATTAAATTTTTTTTATGATTGTGGTTTTATATATATATATAAAACTAAATTTGCCATTTTAACCATTTTTAATTGTACAATTCAATGGCATTAATTACATTTACAATATTGTGCAACTATTACCACTGTCAGATATTTCCAGAATTTTATCACCCCACATAGAATAACTCCCCATTCCTGCCCTTCCTTGCCTCCATCCCCAACTCCTGGTAGCCTCTAATTTACTTTCTTTCTTTATGAATTTGCTCATTCTAGATGTTTCATATTAATGGAGTCATAAAATATTTGTTCCTTTGTTTCTGCTGTATCTCACTTAGCATATAGTTTTCTAGGTTTATCCATGCTGTAGCATGCATCAGTATTTCATTCCTTTTTATGGCTGAATAATATTCCATTATATGGCTATACCACATTTGTTTATCCATTCACCTCTCAATGGACAGTTTTTTTTTGTTTTTTTTTTTCCCAGCATTATTCACAATAGCCAAAAGGTAGAAACAACCCAACTGGATGCTGGTACAGAGGATTTTAAAAATACACAAAGTAGAATGGAGATGCTGCCTTGTTGGAGGCACTGTGACAAGACAGTTAAAAGAGGAGCTCTCAATCATTGAGGCTGCTGTTAAATAGACACAAAGGAAATGCAGCAGCGTAGAACTGTGCAAGGGTAGTGTTTCTTTTCTTTCTTGAGAGGGAACCCTGGATGCAGATGCTTATTTTTAGTTGTCTTAGATCTATAAGGAGTCCTGCTGGTGCAGCAGCCAAGTTGAGGGCTTTATGAATGTTATAATTCTACAATTACAGGACCACTTAAAATCAACCTAACTTCCATGTTAAATTGACGTCATGCTCCTTTTTACCAACCTGCAATAAAAATGACAATCAAAACTCCTGGAGTAGATTAAATTTTCTATTTATTTAGCATTCATCAAATATTTATGAGTGTTTCCTATATACTAGGCAGGGGAGATACAATGGTGTGCTAAATACACATGGTCTCTTTATCATGGAACATACGATATAGTGAGAGGGAGAGCCATTAAAAAATAATCATGCAAATAACAGTTTTTAAAAATACATATTTATAAGTGCTATGAAGGAAAATTACAGGGTGCTGGGATAGCATATTTGTGGGCTCAAGTAAGGCCTACTTGAGGAGGTCATACTTGAGCTGAGATCTGAAGGATAAGTAAGAGTTAATTTTGCCACTGAATGAAACAATATCGACTAGAGAAAATTCCTGAAGTGCCATTATGCAGTCAGCTTGGTATGATTGTTATTGCCTAAATAGTTGATGCCTGTTATTTAACCAAGGAGATTTCATATTATACATTCTAGTTATTTTTGTTTGTTTTTTAGAATTGTAAGAACATTGAGCTATGTAAAATGTTTCTCTAAATTTAAGCAGTAGAAGTCTTGTTTCAGCATACAGGTACATTTCACTTGAGTTTTCTCTCATCTGGAATGCACTTTTATGTCTGTTCCAGGGTAACGTAATATGATTTGATATTGTTAATTGGCTAATTGGCTAGATTGTGAAGAAACTTCTTTCTTATAAAAACCTATTAGATCACCATCTTAAGTAGTCCTTTGGGAGAGAAGAAATGATTCTATTCTTGCAGATATCCAGTCTTTTAATTTGTGTTGTATTTGTTGGCCATATTTTGTTTTGATCGGTTCGTTTTATTTGCCTAGTTTGCTCTGTCTTTTTGGAGGAGGGGAATCTCGGGTTATAAAAATTTCTCTTTCATTGCCAAGTTACCCAGAACAATATTGCCTTCCTAAAATGGATATTCTAAATGTGATAAAGGAAAACTTTTCAGATGATGGGTGGGACTTTTGCCTGGTCATGGCTTACAGGGAAGGAATAGAGAAGGATAATTGAAAATATAGGAGAGAGACCAAAAGATTGATGTGCCCTTAAGGTAACCAGAATACTTGGGTACATAAGTATTGGTAGAGGGATTAGCTTTGAGCAGAGGAAAGAGACCAGCTTTTCTGAAAGGAGAGGAAAGAGATGTGATTTCTTTCAGATAGGTTAGTATGTATGTTTGGGATCAGAAAGCTGAGGAATTTCAGATCCTGTATCCTCAATTTTCTTAGTAATGTTTGCTGTGAGGATATCTGCTAAAGAAAATAAGATAAATGTGGGGGCTTGAGGAAAGTAGTAAAGATATGTTTGAATGACAATGGTGAAAAATGAAAGCAATACCTAATGAGAGACATGGGAGTAGTTGCTGAGTGATGCTGAGTGCCAGTATTAGTTTATATAATGAGATGCTACAACTTTTTTATTTTCCCTCTTTATATTATTTTTTTGTAATAATAAACTTTATTTTTAGAGAAAACTTTATTTCAGATTTACATTTACAGAAAAATTATGCGAAAATATAGGGAATTCCCATATAATGCCCCACCGCACCCCCAAACCTACACACATAGTTTCCTCTATTATTAACGTCTTATATTAGTGTGGTACAATTGATGAACCAAATTGAAGCATTGCTACCAACCCAAGTCTATAGTTTACATTATGGTTTATACTTTGTGCCATTTTATAGGCTTTGAGAAATGTATAATGTCATATGTCCGTCATTCCATTATACAGAACAATTTCACGGCCTTAAATATGTCCTGTGTTCATCCTCCCTTTCTCTTTTGAACCCGTGGCAACCACTGTCTTTATACCAATGTTACAAGTTCTTCCATTAACACAAGTTAATAACTGCAATAATAACAATAAATCTAGTTTGGTCCGTGGTTACACTTCCCCCTTATGTTTGTTCATTCCTCAGTCTTGAGGGGTTTGGGGTGATGCTGCTCTGACTGCTTTGGGCTGAGACGGGACTTAGATATCATGGGGTAGGTGGAAGGGATTCGTTTGCTTGCAATTGTAGATATTCCTTATTTATTGGAATGGGACTTACCCATCATCACCATTTTGTTGGTTGTCAAGGGCAGTCCTTAAAAACTGGATTGGGATCCAGGGCTCAACCGGCATATGAACAATCTGAAGATTTAAGTCTCTGAAAGATATATTAAACTGATATATTGAAAATTATAGGTTAAAATAAAAGGAGTAGAAGAATCATGAGTAGGGGAATTATAAATGAATATAACTATGTTATGCTGGGGAGATAGATTATCATGTATTCCCAAATAGGGTCCGCTGAGGGGTTGTTGATTTCATGAGGATGTGTACCTTACTTCTGGTGACCAGACATCCATAGAGCCCTCAGGAGCACTGTTGTTTGAGGCTTTATTTACTGTGGCAGTTAGTGCAATCTGCCTGAGACCTGCATAATCATAATCTTGGGAATGACCTCCTGACTCACCTTGAAATCTCTTATCCATAAAAGTAAAAACTTTTATTTAATATTTTTCCATTTTGGTCAAGGTCTTTTTCCAAATGCACCGTTGGTTAGTGCTTGGTAATAATACCTCAGTACCAGGGAGGCTTATCGCTGGGAGTCATGTACCACATAGGGGAGAAGGTATTATGTTTAATTGCTGAGTTTGGCTTAGAGAAAGGGCACATTTGAGTAACAAGGAGGTTTTCAAGAGGTAGGTCTTAGGCATTAATGGTAATTAGGCTAAGTTTCATTTTTACAGGAACAAGGTTCTTAAGTACAAGCATTAAGATTAAAGTCTGTTTTCTTTTATTAGGCATAGCTTATATATTCCAGAGATTTTTGCCATTTTATTTGAGAAAGTAACAGGCCTTCCCCAGGATGGAAGTTTAATATTTTGTTAGCTACTGTGTGGGCCTCTATTGAGAAACCATACCTATGCAACACAAATAAGTTCATATCCCACAGAAGTCTGTTTTAGTTTAGGTGCATTGTTTCCCCATATATCATCATACTATCAATACCCTGTACCAAGTGACTTACTTTTGTTATACATCCTGAAAGAACATTCTTTTTTTTTTTTT
>PVKH010007606.1:0-20080 GCA_004027955.1 Chaetophractus vellerosus | reverse complement strand
TGCAGGCGACCTGCCCTGCCCGTGGCGGCTTTTGCCTGTCCGTGGCAGCTTTTTGCCCTGCCCACGGCGGCTCCGGCCCGCCCATGGCGGCTTTGCCATTCTCAAGGCAGTCTGCCCGCTAGGAGAGGTCCCCGGGAACCGAACCCAGGGCCTCCCATGTGGTTTCCCAGCGAGCTCTTTATCCACTGAGCTATCTAGCTGGGCCCTTAGTACTCTTGATGGTGTCCTGCAGGTTCCTCAGGCTCTGTTCACATTTCTTCATCCATTCTTCTTTCTATTCCTCATTGAATGATTTCAATTATCTTTTTCAAATTCTCTGATTATTTTTTCTGATGGTTCCAATCTGCCGTTGAACCTCTTAGGCAATTAAAAAAAATGTCACTGTGGTCTTCAGTTCTTCTTGGTTATGTTCCATAATTTCTATCTTTTTATTGATAATTTCTTTGTGTTCATCTATTGTTTTCATAATTTCCTTTCTTTGTCTTTGTTCTTTTCCTTAGTTCTTTGTTCTATTCCTTTAGTGTTTGAACATTTTCAGGACCATTTTATTAGTCTTTGTCTGGTCCTCCTCATTGATGGCTTAGGATGCTTTAGTCTTCTGGCCATTGCATCCTGTTTCTTTGTATCTTTTGTAAACTTTTGTTGAAATATGGGCATTTTGGGTTTCAATGTGTTATCACGGGAAACTTGACTCTGAGGCATCTGTTACTTAAGCTATATACAGCTAGTGTTATGACAGAGCTTTCCTTCATGATTTCTTTTATGATCTATTGGTTATTTAGGAGATTTTGTCTAATTTTCATATGTGTGATTTTTCCCAAATAACCTTCTGATGTCAATTTTTAATTTCTTTCTGTTATAGTTAAAGAAACCCATTTGTATGTCATCAATCCTTTTAAGTTTATTGAGATGTGTTTTATGACCTAACCTACAGTCTATTCTGAAGAATGAGTATTATTATTTTTTGGGGGATAGAATGTTCTATAGATGTCAGTTAGGTCTAGTTTGATTATAGTTTTGTTCATGTCTTCCATTTTCTTGTTGATATTCTTTCTAGTTGCTCTATTTATTGAAAATGAGATATTGAATTTTGCAAATACTACTGTTGAACTGTTTTATTTCTTCTCCAATTCTGTTGAATATTTGCCTCATGTATTTGGAGCTCTGTTATTAGGTGCATTTATGTTTATAAACATTATATTTTCTTAATAAATTCACCTTTTTATCATAATAAAATGTCCTTCTTTGTCTCTGGTAACCATTTTTATCTTAAAATCTAGTTTGTCTGATATTAGTATAATCATGTAAGTTCATTTTTGGTAACTAGTTGCCTGGAATATATTTTTTAATTTCTTTTTACAATCTATTTTTACCTTTTAGTCCAATGCATAATTCTTGTTGACAGCATAGAGTTGCATCATTTTTTGAAAATGTATTCTGCCAATCTTTGCATTTTTATTACATTTAATGTAATCACTGACAAGGTAGGACCTGAAGCACTCTTCAGTATTTCTTGTAGGCAATATTTACTAGCAACAAATTTCTCAGATTTTTTTTTTCTTTTTGTATTTGGATATGTTTTAATTTCTACTTTATATTTGAAGTATAGTTTTGCTCAATACAGAATTTTTAGTTGTCTATATTTTTCTTTTATCACTTTGAATATGCCCCCGTGATTTCTGATGAGAAATAATGTTATTCGAATTGTAGATCCCTTGTCTGTGATGAGTTGCTTCTTTCTTGCTTCTTTCAAGATTTTCTCTTTGTCCTTCCCTTCTGACAATTTGATGATGATGTGCTTAGTTGTGAATCTCTTTCAGTTTCTCCTAAAGAAGTCTATTAAGCTTCTTGGATGTGTAGATTAATGTTTTTCACCAACTTTGGGAAGTGTTGGGCTGTTACTTCTTCAGATATTCTTTCTGCCTTATTCTTTCCTCTCTTTCTGGGATTCCTTTTATGAATATGTTGCACATTTGATGGTATCCCACAGGTTATCATATATTCCAAGGTAAGGGCCACTGATGGGGAGCCGATTATCTTGCCTGCCTGTAGTGTCCAGATGTTTATAGAGCCTTCAGGATCCCCCCTGCCTAAGGCATTGGTACTTACTGTGGCAGTCAGTGAGAGCCTCCTGAGAAGTGCATAAGCGAAATCTCTGGAATGACATGCTGCCTCACTTTGAAATCTCTTTGGAAGTAACATAATGGCTATTTCCAGAGGTAAACAACAAGATATTACTTCAGATCATGTTCTGGAAAATACTTTTAACATGGTTTATTACTGAAAACTGATACTCCAGAGTCCTGTTTCTTATCGATGTTTTTCATCTTGGCTGTAATGTGGACTAGTTGTGTGATTTGGGGCATGTTTACCTAATCTCTCTAAGCCTGAGGCTCCTTATCTGTGAAATGGGGATAATAAGAAAACCAACCTCATAAGAAGAATTAAATGGCATATCATATGCAAAACTTAGCACTATCCGTGGCTCATAGATGTTATTAGGAGCAGAAGCTCAAGAAAGTGAATTCACAGACATTTTAACTTGTAACTTCAAAGTTTCCCTTCATCTAATAATAAATTTTGTACACAACAGAAAAATGGGTGGATCAGCACCACCAGAGAGCAACTGGATTGGAAGTCTCAATGTACCCTACAATGTTGGACCTGGCTTTGCTGGAAACTTCTCAACACAGTTAAGAGGATTTTTAATTTTAACTGCTTCTAGGGGGAACTCATTTTTAACAATTATAGAGGATGACAGGAAAAGTAGAACCTCTCTAGTACCAGCAGGAAACAAAACCACCGATTAAAAGAGGGGAATACTCTCAGATCATTACAATTGGACAACATAATGTTGGTCTGTGTACTGAAATGATGTAAGATTTAAAAATCTTTGTGGGAAGTAATCTGTTAACCAATTTTTGGAGATTGTGTTCTTTATTTTTGCATTAGACAAGTCAAGATGCATATCCATACGAACAATAAAGTGACGAGAATATACAATGTGATTGGAACTCTCAAAGGAGCAGTGGAACCAGGTAAATAAATTAACCACTCTACACATATTGATTGAGCAACTTTGTACCAGGATGTTCCAAGCTCTGGGAGTGTAGGGTGAATAAAGCAAAGCAACTCTTTGCCCTTATAGAACAAAATGCATAAATATGAGATACTATTGTATTGTGATACAGGTTGTGAAGAAAAGAAAACTAAATGTTGGCACTAGGTTGGTCAGCTGACCCAGGTAAATGAACTGTGCACGTTTCAATTGGCGCATGGGAGGAAGGCAGGGAAAAGTTGTTTTGATTTGTTTTTTTCCTGAGGCTTCTGGATTTGCTCACCACATATTATATGGAGAAATATAGAACTATAACATCTATATGAAAGAACACTCTGAGAAAATTAAGGTACCCTTGAATTACTGAATACTTTTCATAGTTCTATTTTCTACAACTGAAGTCATTGACGAAATGTATAGACGCACGATCCCATAGGATTTCATATGACCTGCTCATTAATCATACTTACACACACTTTTTTTTTTCATGTTAGGCTATATACACACAATGCTTTTTCTCTAAATGTCACTAGTTATACAGTCATTCCAACTATTATTTTCACAATGCCAACCTGGAAGAAAGAAAGGGGAAATATAAAGAGATTTCCCCAAAACTACACATCATTTTTATAAGATATTTGAAATGAGATCTCATTTTATATATTTCTGTTAAAGTCTTCATTGTGTTTCAATTCCTTAGTAACTCTTTGGTTACATAATTCTCACAAAATCAGATGCAATTAAATTGCATATATTTCTTATAAGCAGCCAGTACTTTTGTTCAGGGGTCCAGATTATTGATATGCTTCCAGTGAGTACCAAACAGTACATAACTGGTTATTAATTGAAACTTACTGAGCACTTACTTTGTGCCAACTCTGTTCTTGGCATTGAGGATAGAGAGATAAAATAGACACAACCAGGACAAAGAGCTCAGAGGGATCAAAGCCAGACATTTAAGTTTGCTAAATACTGTATCAAATATGAAAAAATTGCCCTGAAAGCTGGGTATGTAAAGTACTTTCCACTTCCTATAGAAACTAGAAAAGGTCCATAGAGGGGAATATCTTTGAGTGGTACCTTGAAAACTGGAAGAATAGAAAGTAGAGAACTTTCTATGTGGTCACTGTGTTCTCTTACTCTGAAGATAATGGAAACAAAGTCAGTATGGGAAAAAAAAAGTAATAGAGTACTATGTAAAGATAAGTATAAGGATAATTATTGGAATAAGGTATGAAAAAGTTACTACTGTGCTTCCTGTAAAACATTGAAGTATGTGTTTGCATCTTGGACTGAGCCAGTTTCTTTAAATAGAAGAACCATACGTCAAAGTCAGGAGAAAAATCATGTATTTATACAAGTTTTCAGGAGTCTTGTTTTCATTCTTGAAATGTGACTCTTCTGTACTTAGATTATATTGATCATTCCAATTTGCTCTTTTGTTGGCCAAAAATGACTAGTAATCTTATAATGATGCTTTCTAGACAGATATGTCATTCTTGGTGGTCATCGTGACTCGTGGAGCTTTGGTGGTATTGACCCTCAGAGTGGAGCCGCTGTGGTTCATGAAATTGTGAGGAGTTTTGGAAAACTGAGCAAAAGAGGTAATATAAACAAAGAGTAAAAAGACCAATCTCTCTGACTCCCAGTTTAGACTTCTGTAAAGTGAGTGTACTAATGGCACCTTATAGGTTTGTGTGAAGGGTACCTGAAATGATACACCTATAAAGGATATCATCTTAGTGGCATAGAGGACTTTAGTAGTACTTAGTAGCATAGTGTAGATTTCAATAAGTAACAACTAGATTATTATGTTGATTGTTTAATTTCAGTATTTATTTTTGCACTTATGCAAACAATATTTACATTATTGATATTTATATATTGAATTATAATCTCAAGTAAGGGATTATGCTGCTAGTGGTTGGTCTTTGCAGCTGGAAAGATGTTGATGCATTGCATCGCTGTAGAGGACACAGCAGAATTGAGTTATAAATCAAGGCTTGCTGGTCAGAGAACTGGAAGTGGTCTTCCCTTGGGCTCTTCCCACTTCATAGCTCAGGTCAAGTGTGCTAAGTAACTGAGATATAGAGACTCTAGTCAGGAGAATACCAGTGCTGCTGTATAAGAGGATTTTGTCGAAAGCTTGATATCTGCATTTTCAGGCACCCAGCCCTGGTTTGCTGTCCCAGAAATTAGGATTATTCTCTTAGCACAACTACTTACTTCAGTCATTGGGAAATATTCTTATGAAAACTAAAATAACATTTCATTCAAGAATGATTATCCTAAAAATAATCATTATGCATTGATAGCAGAAACTCCACTCTGTTTACTAACCTTTCAAACAGTGGCTAAGCGCTATCAAATGCAATCCATATTTTTCTAGCAACCATAAAAATGATGTTAAATTATATCGTTTGCAGAGTACTTATTTTCTTAATGAAACCAAGTGTTTTCACATGTGATATCTATTTTGAACTCAGCAACCAGCAGGAAATTAACCTATTATCTCTGTTCTCATTTTAAAGATAAGTTAACCAGGGTTTATAGAATAAAGTAATTTACCCAAAGTTTTGTAACTACGTATGGCAGAGTCAGAGAGCCTGCATTCAAACTCAAATTTCTGGCTACCAATCCACTAAACCATGATGCCTCTCTTAAAAATACAGTACAAAAGTGCTCTATTCTTTTTTCTTCACAGGTATCTTATATCTTAAGAAAGCAGATTTATGGAGACCTGAGATTACATAGTTCATGAATAGGTAGTGTTTAATCTTATTACAAAAGATTTCATCATTTTGCAAGAAGATTTCCTATGGTACATACATAGCATCGCTGTGACAGCTACAGATTATGCTGAAGAATAAAATGATGAGGAATAATAACTAATAGAGGAAGCTGATGTGGCTTCGTGGTTAAGTGCTGGTTTCCTACATTGGAGGTCCTGGGTTCAATCCCTGGCCCCAGTAAAAAAAAAAAAAAAAAAAACTAATAGAAAATTTGAACAATACTATTAGCAAACAACAATAATAAAACACTGGGCTTAACAGCTGTAGGAGGCACATTCTTAATAAGCACACAGTGAAATATTAAATCATGGCAATATTCCACTTTTGGAGCACTTTTTAAGTGTTATATTGAAACCTTGATGAACATTATTCTGTTTAATCCTTCCAGTAATCAAATAGTATGCTCATCTTTACAGCTAGTTCTGTGTACAGAGAGGAAACTGAGGCTTACTACATTTTCCCTTGGTCACACTGATAGTAAGTGAGAAAACGGGGATTGGAAACAAGAGCTTTCTTGAATTAGAATGCCAGTGTTTGTAACCTCCAAGTCATATGACTTGGATCTATGTAGTCTTTCAGCAGCAGCAGACACTGATATTGCTAACTGAGCCCTTGTTGACTAATTCTGGCAGAGAAAGGAGTGAAATCACACAACCAGCTGATACTGAACAATTGTTTGTGTGATGCAGAAATAACAGAATTCTAAAGTATTTTCTCTCAGCCATAGCTTATCTCAGAACACTGATCACATTCTTCTTTCATTCTAGGCAGCTGTGGATCACCGATGCCTTCCTATGCGTAGCCTATTAGAGTATTTTACCACCTGCCAGGATTTTTCCTATGTCTCTCTCTATATATCTATTTTCTGTTTTCAATGCATTGTGCTATTTTTGTATTAAAAAGTCAAAACTTAAATTCTTACAAAGGGAAATTATATAAGAAAAGATTCGGACCTCAATATTCAACCTTCTCAACACAACTAGTGAAGCACATTTTCCTTGAAGCTTTGTAATATCTTGCATATATTATGCATTTTCTGAGTTTTTACTATACATATACACAATATATATATATTTTAGGATGGAAGCCTAGAAGAACAATTTTATTTGCAAGCTGGGATGCAGAAGAATTTGGTCTTCTTGGTTCTACTGAGTGGGCAGAGGTTAGTTGATAATTGGGTACAAAATATAAATTTTTATAGTAATAATTCAGTCAGGACTTAGAGGATGTAAGAAGAACATAGTAATTGTGATGGTTAAATTCATGTGTCAACTTGGCCAGGTTATGGGGTTCAATTGTTTGGTCAAGCAAACACTAGCCTGATCTACTGTGAGGATATTTGTGGACTTAAATCATCTGTAAGTTGATTGCATCTATGGCTGATTACATCTACTATCAACTGAATTGATTGCCTTCAACAATGAGATAAGACTCATCCAATCAGGTGAAGGCTTTAAAAAGAGAAGCAATGATTTCAGCAGTCAGAAGAGAGAATTTCCATCTCTATTTCAGCCAGCTTCTCCTGGGGAGGTGATTGAAAAAAAAAAAGTTCCCAGCTTGTGGTCTGCCCTAAGAATTTGAACTTGCCCATCCCCACAGTTGCTTCAGACAATTCTTATAAAAATCTCATAAGATTTACATGTATCTCCTGTCAGTTTTATTTCCTGAGAGAGCCCTGACTAATACAGTAGTCTAGTGAGAAAATATTCAAAAAATTTTTTTTCAGAAAATCTGAAGCAATATACAGTTCAAAAATCACTAATAAAAGTCTTTTCATCACTGAATAAGTTTAGTTTGAACTTTTTTATCTTTGATACCAGTTACCGTTGATTGTACACTTTGGGTGAATTGTATGCTTTATTAATATGTATCAATAAAATGGATTTGTTTAAAAATGATAATATAAGCAGATATTCCAGAAACCTACTACCCTTTCCAAAATAGCTTCTAAAACCATATTTAAATATCCCTTGAACTTATACTATAGTAAGATATACTTTTCATATTTATTTTCCTTATATCATAATGACCTAATCTAAATTAAATCATGTTAAAAGCGGCAGAAAGTCATACCATAGAATATTTACTAGGCCCCTTGAAAAGTCATCTGCTTGCACTTACTGTTGGCTTAGTGTAATAAAAGGTTTAGCTGTAAATATTTGCAAAGTTAACACTTGTTCCATTAACTTTGTTATACTTTAAATATTTCTTTGGCTCCTATTATAGTCCAGGGATCTTGAAAAGTCATATAAACTTTGGGTTCTTTGAGAAAAAAATATAGAGCAATGGTAGACTAGCTAAAGCTTTTGTAAGAAAGATTTACACTGGTGTCAGAAAAGCCTAAATACTTTGACCTTGTGATTTTTTGTTTCAAGTTATTTTCATCACTTAGCATTAACCATCTTTCCCCATTTTATTTCTTATGGTCAGAAAGCTTAGAAAATGGCATGTTTGAGAGAATTAGAATCCACATTGATATCTCAAACTGTACTATACTTCTTGTCAGTTCTAGAAATGTGCAGTTATGAATTTTAACCGGTAGGTGGTACCATCTTATAGGAGATGGTCTCTGAACTGAACTGGGCCTCATGTATCAGGGTTTAGAGATATGATTTACCTTTACACATTTGTAAACACTATAAATTTTAAATAGCTCCTTTTCCTATGAATCAGGCAAGGTTCTCTGCTTAAACAATGAGATGTTCATGGGAAGGCTACATTGCAAAGTCTCTTGGGCTGTTCGTGTTTGCTAAGAGAATTTTCTGAATGGCAAGCCAGAGTAAAGTTGAGAAATCAATTCCTTTTCCATTTAGCATATAAAGTATGTCAACAATTTCATCTTAGATTTTAGTCTTAAACACGTTTTACTTGTTCCTTACCAACACTTTTCTATTTTTTTATTTTGTTAACAAATCAATTTTATTGGTACATATTAATAAAGCATAAATCCACCCAAAGTCTGTACAATCAGTAATATTCAGTGTAATCAGATATTTGTGTATTCATCACTTTAATCATTCTTAGAGCACTTTCATTATTCCAATAATAATAATAATAATAAAAAACAAACAAGCAACCAAAACTCATCACCTCTCAAACTCTCTATGCTTCCCCTGCCATACACAGCTGCTATTCTTTTTCCTTCTCTCTAGTATATTTGTATTTATATTTTGTAAAAACAGTTTTAAATATGCAATATCACCACTATTTATGTTTTAAATGAGGTTTTACTCTCATATACAGTCCCATGTTACAGTTTTTAGCTTTCCTTCTAGTAATATACATGACATTGGACTTTCCCTTTCAACCACTGTCATACCCATACACTAGCACTGCTAGTCACAAACACCATGATGCGCTTTCACCATTTCTATTCATTTCCAAAGATTTACAAACAACCTTTTTACCAGTTCTGCACAGATTAAACCTCAGCTTTCCATTCTCTAACCTCATTCTATTTTCTGGTGACCTATATTCTAATTATTAACTCCATGAGTTTGCACACTATCTTACCATTATTTTTTATTGAAATTCTTTCCATCTAATTCTTTTTAACAATCTTATATGTTAAATTTATGATATATTTGGGCCAGTCTAATTTTAAAATTTACATACAGTAAATTTAATATGAAGGAGAATTTTTTGTGGGGGTATGGTTGTATGTTTATGTTTTTCTTTCTTTTTTTATTATAGGAGAATTCTAAACTCCTTCAAGAGCGTGCTGTGGCCTATATTAATGCCGATTCTTCTATAGAAGGTGAATTTTTTTGGTCTTATAGGAAAAGAAGTGATTATGCTAGTATCAGCACCAGTTTAGTTCATAATTTATGTTCTAAGGAAGTAGGAAAATCCATTAATGTTTTGCTAGAGAATCTGCCCCTGACATGTCAGGCTGCTATTTCTGACTCATACTTGAACACAAGTTGGGATTTTGGTGTTGTTTTGTTTGTTTGTTTTTCATCTGCCTTGCACCGTGCTAAATTAGGAGAGCAGCAGTCTGATTTGCTTCTTCTGGCAAATTGCCTTGTGTATGGTAAGAATTCACTTTATACCTGTTAAATGAATGAGTGAATCATGGGATGGAAAAAATATATAATTTAGATTTAAAGCCCTCAGTTTCATCATCATATAGTCCATAAAACTTTTTTATAATTTCCAAAATTTCATCTTTCCCTTTTTTTATTTTACATTTTTGTAATTCAACAAATAATTACCTATTCTGTATACAGTGCACATTGCCAAGTGTTCAAAGGAGTCAGAGTTTAATAAGGAATAATCTTGTATTCAGGAGTTTACAGACCATTATAGATGGTAAAAGAAATCAGTCTGGAATATAATGCTGTAAGAAGGATATAATTTAAAAAATCTCTGAGGGTTCAGAATTTAAATTTCTTGAAATTTAATTTTCAAGAAAAGTTTGAGATGAGACAGGCATTTGAGATAAGGATTGAAGAGTGGGTGTGTTTTTATAAGCTGAGATTCAAACTAAAAGAGGTTTTCAGGTTGATTTCCATGAAAATCACAGTCCATTGTCATTACACTCCATTCCCACTACTCTTCCTTCTCTTCCTCCACCATATGCAACTTCCCAGCTATTGCAATGCTTGTTGCATATTCGAATTGCTTCTCGATACACTCCCAACTTCTTTGATTCTTAACTCTACAATTTCCCATGAAATGTTATTTTTTCAGGGAAGCCGTGTCTTTGTATCACATATCACTTTTATTATCAAATAATTGTTTTACAAACTGCCTCCCTTACTAGACTGTACTCTTCAGCAAGGAACAGACAGGATGTTGCTTGTTCACTAGTGGATTCCTAATATCTCACTAAATAAATGTTTTTTGCATGGATGGATTAAAGGCTATCTGAAGGACTAAATGAATGAAGGGTAAACTCTAAGAATATTTGCCTTGTGAAAGATTGGAACATGGCATGATGATGGAGACACCTCAGCAGTTATATTTCCTTCTGTGTCCACATATCTGAGCTGCATTTTCCTCTAGGTTGGTTCACAGCACATTTCAGCTATACTTCGTCCTTCTCTTAGATTGATGGCTCAGGGTCAGCTTTTGACATCACACAGTCTAGTTTTTATTTCTGGCTCTGCCAATTGCTATCTGTGTGACCTGAGGTTGTTGCTTTCTCGATTTCCTTATCTTTAACTAGGGTTACTAAGAGTGCCTTTCTCAAAGGACAAAAGGAATTTATATTTGTAAAACTCCCAGACATGTGCCTGGCACAGAGTAAGTGCTCAAAAATGTTAGCTTTGATTATTATTACTCTTCCTTAGAAATACATATTAAGATGAAACACCTGTGCCCACAGAATGAATACCCCAAGCATATGTTCTTCAACAGTAAAATAATGTTTTCTTTACTGCTAGCATTTTTTTAGGATTAGATTTTTTAATGTAATTTTTTTTTAATCATTAGGTTTTTCTGATTATGTCATTCGGCTTAAAATGCTCCATTGTATTCCTGTAATTCTCCAGATCAAGGACAAGTGACACACATGGTACTCTCTATTATCGGGGCACCACGTACCTCACTTTTTACATATTTAAAATACCATTAATTTTTCATTTCTGAAACAATGTAAGAAACCACATATTCTTGCATTTCTCATGTGAAAATACAAAATTTTCAAATAAAGCTAAAATGACCAGTAAAATCACTCTAAAACTTATCACACTCTACTACTGTCCTCAGTTTGGAGTATTTCCATTCCAGTGACATTCATGTATAGAACTTAGCTCACACAGAGTACCAGAAGTGTTGCAGGTGTAAAAACTTATTTAATCCTCACAATAACTCTGTAAGGCATATACTTTTGTTATCTCCGTTGTACAAAAGAAGAAACTGAGACTGAAAGGGGAAAATATTTCCCTAAGATCACACAGCTAGTAAAGGAATGAGCTGGAACTCAGATCAGGCTAGACTGTTTTGACTTTTCCTGCCTAGCCACAATGCTCTCTTTTTCTTGCTATATTATACAGGCTTTCGAAATCATATTGTAGCTAAACCTTTCTGTAACTTTCCCTTTTCACTCAGCAACATGTCATGGATAACTTCCCATGTCAGTTGATATAGATCTACCTCGTTTAAAAAGAAAATTCATAGTATTCAATAGGGCAGTTTGTGTATCAATTCTGTTGGCCAGATTGCTTCTTTTATTGCCGTAAATATCCTTATACATACATGCCTTCATCTACCCAAGTTGAGGGTTGGGTAGAGAGCTACAATTATGATTGCTTGATTATGGGACATATGCATTTAAATTGGAATAAATGATGCCAAACTCTCTTCCACCTCCAAAGTAGCTGAGCCAATTTGCATTCATATCACCATTACTTCTGTTTCTAAAATTAAATTAACTATTTGTAAATATGTATTCTTCCAGATAAATTTTAGAATTTTGGAATTAGCTTTTCAAGTTCCATGACCAATTCTGTTGAGGTGCCACTATTTATTTATTAAATTTTTTTTTAATTTAATTTTTAAGGAAGCTTTCGATTACATAAAAGTCCATAAAAAATATAGGAGATTCCCATTAGCCACACCCTCTCCCCCTCCAACACTTTCCCACATTAACAACATCTTTCATTAGTGTGGTACATTTGCTACAATTGATGAACACATACTGAAAAAATGCTACTTACCATGGACTATAGTTTACATTATAGTTTGCTCTCTGCCTCACACAATTTTATAGGCTTTGACAAAATTTATAATGGCCTGTATCCATCATTGAAATGTCATGCAGGACAATTCTAATGTCCTGAAAATGCCCTCATGTTACCCCTATTCTTCCCTCTCCCTTCACTGAGAACCTCTGGTGGCCACTGCCTTTATAGCAATCATAAAAGTTCTTACATTGCTAGGATAATTATAAGTCTATAGTAGAATAATAATGTCTATTTATTCCATTGTTCATCCCTCAATCTTGAAGATTTTGGAATGGTGATGCCCACTCTATTTCTAATTGAGAAGGGGCTTAAATCTCATTGGGCAGATGGATGGGATTACCTTGCTTGCAGTTTCAGACACTCTGTTCCTTGGGATGGGAGTTGTCCATCGATCATGTCCTTGTTAGTTGTTCTGGGTAAGTCCAATGAACTAGAGAGTAGGTGTTGCAATTCTGCTGAGATTCAGGGCCCAATTCCAGAGCTACGCTTATGCACATCTCAGGACTATCTCACTGACTGTCACAGTACCTCAAACAGCAGAGCTCCTGAAGGCTCTAGAGACATCTAGACACCATAAGCAGGGCAGACAAGCTCAGGAATTTGGCACCCTGTCAGTGGGTCTTACTTTGGAATATATGCTCCCCACTATAACAGAGTTACACTCATTTATAGTTTCCCTACACATGGCTCTTCTTTGAACCTAAAATTAGCACTATACTCTTTAAATATATGTCCCAGAGACTTAAATCTTTGGTCTGTTCCTGTGCCACTATTTATTTTTTAAGACCCCAATTTTTGCTGTTCCTAGGAATGAATCTTAAGCTCTGGGATAAAAGCTATATTCCATGCATCATGCACTTTTACATTTCTGGGCATTTGCAAAGGCTATTCCCTTAGCAGTAAATGTAATTTCTTTTTTGGCCTGGCTAACTCCTAGTTTTAGAAGACTCAGTTCAGGAGGAACCCCTTGCTGAAGCCATCTTCAGGATCCTCCCCTGGCTCCCATCCTGAATGAGCCACCCCACCCTATGGTCCCACTGCTTCTCAAGGGCACCTCGAGTGGCTGGTCTGCTTGACTTTCACACCCACCAGAAAGAGAATTCCTGAGGAACAGGGACTCCATCTCTCCTCTCTATTCAGAAACACCCAGGCAGAACCAGGCTCGCAGATTCATTTTCACAATGACTATTAATTAGGTAAATGTTAAGTGCCTGGACTGTTTTGTAGGCTGTAGAGATGTGGAAGTGAATAAGAGAGTCCCTGCTCCCATGGGGAAGGTAAATAAAATAAAAAACAAAAATGTAATAATGTTAGGTAAATAAGTGATATGGGAAAAAATAAAGCAAAATGAGGAATGAAAGAGAGTGGCTAGGATAGGAGTCGGGAGAGTATGCTGTTTTAGGCAGGATGGTTAGGGTTTCTCAGAAAATATGACATGTAACCACATGTCTAAATGAAGTGTGGGTGGAAAACAAGCAGGCATAAGGCAAAACACTGTTCCATGCTGAGGGGACAGTATGTGCAAAGACCCTGAGGTGGGGGAATGCTCTGGGCGGAGTGGAAGATGTTGGAGAGGTGGCCTGAGGTTGTTTTATGTAGGTTTCTGTGTGCCATGGTGAGGATGTTGAATTTTATTCTGAGTGAGAGTGAAAATCATTGGAGATTTTGAAATCTGACTTATGTTCTAAAAGGGTCATTCTAGCTTGAGAAATAGCAATGGTCTTTGAATGAAAGAGTGGAAGAAAGAACGGAAATAAAACGCAACCAACCCTCTCCTTATCTTTCAGGAAATTATACTCTGAGAGTTGATTGTACACCACTGATGCACAAATTGGTATACAACCTAGCAAAAGAGGTAAAAAAAAAATCATAAAATATACGTAAATTTCCATTGTGCAAGTGATGTTTTTGAGATGCCATCATAATGCTAAATATGTTGTTTTATATCTTATTGTTCAGTATTTTAAAATATCATGCTCATAGTACATTTTATCTAAAAATCTGTTTACTTATGTTACCTCATTTCTCCCTTCACCTTTGCAAGGTAGCCTTTGGTTATCACTATGTCTGCATTCCCATTTTGAAAATGAGGAAATTGAGCTCAAAGAAGTTTAGCAACCAGGTTAATTGTAGCAGAACTAGGACTTGGTTCTATTGTATAACCACTTAATTTAAAAACTGATCTATACACCTTAACATAGTGGTTCTGGTTAATTCAAGATCCAGGGAGAGTTCAAGGTTGCAAATAATTGAAAAAGAGTACATGCAGAAAAGCCAAGACTGCCTTCCAGGGACAAATCATTTGAAACAGAGTCTAGGCGAGCCCAGGTATCCACCTTTCTGACTTCCTGCCCAGGCATCAATCCATGGCTGTGAGCCTGGCTGGTAGCTCAATGTTGTCTTTATTTTGATAGCTGCAGGAGGTACTGAACTTAGCTGACAGTAGTTCCTGAATTCTTACAAGTCTGACAGGCAGCTCTTCACCTTAATTCTCCTGACTTACAAATCCACAATTTTCTACTTGGTTGCTTATGATATTCAAGATCACCTATTTCCCGTCCCTTTATTTAATCATTCATTAAACAGTAGGATTACTGCTTAGTAAGCCCCAGGAACTGAACTTGCTCCTGGAAATACAGAGACGAAGGATAGCACTTGTCCTCCAGAGAATCCCTCCTTTTGGTGGAGAGACTGGCAAGTACAGGTATCAGTGGAAAATAATGTAGACTAATTGCTGCATAACATATACAAAAATGAGCTTTTTAATTTTGAATTCAGTAAGACGACGATTCCCTTTACTGAATCATCTCTAGCTGCACGGGGCTGCAGCTCTGGCTTGAACCTTAACTCTGTTGATTTATGAAAGCAACATTATTTTCTCCTGAAGCTGCTCTAAGGCTCTAGCCTTAGGAGGATGCTTTTAAAGCACTTTTTTTAGAATAAGGTTCTTTCTCTTCAGTGTTCAGTGTCATGACACATTCTGGGTTGCAACTTAGAAAACTCTTCAGCAAAGTTGTTTCTGGAGATCCCGTTCAATTATGTTATGTCCTCATTGTGAGACCGATGACCTGTGAATACGTAAAGTGCCTGTAGTCACAGAGGAGGACCTCTGGACTGGCCTGGGTAGAGCAAGTAAGAAAAGACCTTCCTGAGAAACTGTGTCTTGAGAGAGGAAGGGGTGGCCTGTCCAAGTAGGACACAGCATTCTGGTTAACTGAGCAGAGTCTGCAGAGCCCGGTGGCCAATAGGGAACTGTGTACTTGGACCACTGCAGAGTTCCTTGTGAACAGAGCGAATGCCTGAGGGCTTACCGTGAGGCAGATGGTTGAGGACTGCTGCCATGGAGAGTTTGTGTCAGGGCTACAAGATACTGAATTTCCACAAATGTGCCCCCTAATGGTATAAAGTTGATTTCTTAAAACCATTTTACATAACAAAGTATTTAGCAATCAGTATTTGCATATGCTCAACATATGTGTGCTTATAAAATGCTTTTATACTTTCTGAGATTTAACCAGTGCTTGCTGAGTCTGAGTGAAGATTATTCTCTCAAAATGTCTGACAGTGTAACTGCATTTATTTTCTTCATTGTTTTACACAACTATCACTATGCCATTCACATATTATGATGCCACTAGGATTATGCCTTGATTATAAATTGAAAAGATGATATTTTAGAGATGTAAAAATTTCAAATATACCTTAAACCCATAGCCTTAGCACAGGGACTGCTTGTAGTTTCAATTTAAATTATGTTTATTCAGCTTTCTCATTGGTGTGCCTTTTGTTCAAGGAATGAGAGCTGTTGTACCCAGTTTTGCATGCCCAAATGCACCTAGGGAATCCAACCCCTCCAGAACATAACCAGGTTTTCTTTCATCATAAAAAAAAGTAAATACCTTATCTTTTTATTTAAGAAAACAATCAGATGAAAAGAAAGTTGTACTTTATATAGATTTTCAAAGGAAATATTGGTTGTGATTTTTTAATAAAAAGGATAGATTCATAAAAAATAATAAATTATGTTTATTTAAGAATGTATATTCCATGTTTTAAGTGGCTATTATAATCATAATTTTAATAAGTACATACATAATATTTTATTATTTTTGTTGCAACATTATTTAATTATTAGATATTATTTACAGATTTTATGTTAACCTTATCACAGGTAATGCTACCAAAAGTATCTTTATTGATTTATAGTTTTACATCTGTTCAACTATTTTTTAGGTTACATTCTCAAAAGTTGCATTACAAAGTATTCAATTTGTTATGTTTTCCCTATTGCTACTTATTGGTGCTCTTTCAGCTAGCAAACAAAAAGAACTGCAAAAACAAACAACAAGCAAACAAATGAAAAAGCCAACTTAGGGAAGCTGATGTGGCTCAATGGTTGAGCGTTGGCTTCCCACATAGGAGGTCCCAGGTTCAATCCCTGGCCCTGGTACCTTTTCCCCCCCAAAAAAAGGAGAAAGAAGGGAGAGCTAATCCTGTTTTCACCAAAGACAAGCTCATTGCTCTGATTCTTTCCAGTTTCTTTTCTTCTTGCATTTATCTGTTTAAAACAATTTTTGAACATCGTTTTTTTAAACATAGATTACACTTTTTTTTTACATAGTTCACATCTTATATTTTCACATCCTCCTATCAAAAGAGAATTAATCTGAAACAATCCATTTGTGTAATTACTTAAGATACCATTATTTGCCTGATATTTTACTACTTTCCATCTGATATAGAAAAGTTTAAATATCTGAAACATGATATATCAGAGAAATCCCATCATTCATGTACTTTAATATAAATGCTGAGGAAGCTTGACCATTACTGTTGTATACTAGCTCAATTGGTACTACTCTGTCACAATAGCAAAAGCTACCCTCTAGGGAAGGTTTGGAATTATGATGGTTGGCAGATTTTTGTTTTGTTTTACTTTGGCTTGATTGTTTAGAGAGAGTGATTTATATTTCAAAAAATTTACTGATAAAGTGGAAATTTAGCATTATATTTTTATATCACAGTATTTCAAATTAGTATTTTATAGAATAAATGGAGCTGTACTGTTTTTCATATCAAAGTTTTGTGTACAGTTTATAAGATGGAGTGGAATTATTTTGTTGCTTTATTTATTCATGTTATTCAAGTTAAGGTATTGAAATAACTTCATCTAAAGGCAATGACTTGGTAATAACTCAGTGTAGCCCATTTTTTATACCCTTGATTCACTTTTTAAATAATAGCGCTTTGGACATACATAATAACAAGAACACCTATCCATATTTTTAGAAACTTGGCATTATATTTCTTAATGACAGCTAATATATAGATTCTCTCCCTTGCTTGCTGAATCATAATTTAGCTATTCTCTTCCTGGTTAAAGGATAGACATTAGGTGTAAATATATCTGATTTATAAGTATTCTCTTTTTTCCTTTTAATTTTTGTAGCTCCAAAGCCCCGATGACGGTTTTGAAGGCAAATCTCTTTATGAGAGCTGGAAAGAAAAGAGTCCTTCACATGAGTTTGGTGGCAGGCCCAGGTAAACAAAACAAAGCACAAAAACTCTGCTGAATTCAGCAATGGATTGTGTTAAAAATGAAAAGGTATTTTCTTTTGATCTTTAATAATTAAAATTTAACTTTTCAAAATGCTTCAAGACATTGCAGTGACAGATACAGGCCATTGTATTTTTTGTCATAACCTACAAAATTGTGTGGGGCAGTGTAAACTATAATGTAAACTGTAGGCCATGGTTAGTAGCAGTGCTTCAATATGTGTTCATCAATTTTAACAAATGTACCACACAAATGAAAGAGGTTGTTAATGTGGGAAAGTGTGGGAGGGGTAGGATGTGGGGCATATGGGAATCCCCTATATTTTTTGTGTAATATTTATGTAATCTAAAGTATCTTAGAATTTTTTTAATGTAATTTTTAAAAGTTCTAAAATCTGATAGAGTAAAAGCAATACTTCAGTTCATAATAAAATATGACTGTTTTGTAGTTAAATCTGCATGTCGTCAAAAAATGGTTCTCTTTTGAAAAGCCATATACAGAGATGGTACAAAAGTCAAAGGTTTAATAATGTTTTTTATGGTGAAAAGTAGTCCCTGCTCCCCTAGCCACACTGTAATTATTTTATAGTTAACAAATATTTTGGTGACTCCAGTAAAGATTTATATATATCATTCCATCTTTGGTTGAATGCTGGTGGAAGCAAGTGAAAAAGAATCAATATCTCAATAGTTTGAGGCTAAGATACCAAAATAATTTAAATTATTTATGTCTGAATTTTTTCTGAAATATCCTCTCTCATTTCCCTTTATATGTAGAACAAATATAGACAATAAAATAAATTTAATGAAGTAATCTAGTAGAAAATCTCTCCAACTTCCTTTATTTTAAAAATAATGACATAAAATTGTCACCAATGCACGAAACAGTCTTCTGGAAATAGATATTTTACAATCAGAATTAGTGTCCCACTCAAATTTTTCACTGTATACGTAAGGCTATATATCTGAGCAATTGTATTTATAGCAGTAAGAATAGAGTTTAGTTTAATTAAGCCTTTAATCTGTGTCTGATGAGATTTCTCTGAAATAATACTGTCATTCTGTCTCTAAAAGGATTAACAAGTTGGGATCTGGTAATGATTTTGAAGTTTTTTTCCAAAGACTTGGCATAGCTTCAGGCAGAGTACGTTATACTAAACATTGGGTAAGTTTGTATCAGTAAATTCTTCAAGATTAATTATGAATATATTTTAGCTAAGCAAAGAATTCTGACAAAAAAGTTGACTCAAGCACTAGAGGAATAAATGGATTTGGGTCTAGAGGGAGGAATTTGGATGTTTAAGATGGTGCTACCTCTCACTGGGATAGTTCTCACCTGGTGTCCTGAGCCCTGAACGAAGGGTCCGTTAGCATCAATACCCATCTGCAGATTTGAACCTCCAGGCACACCCTTAAACACATTTTCTCTTGCACTTGGTGGCACTTCATTCCATCAATCATCTGAGTTTGAAATGTACCAATTGTCTTTGACTCCTCTCTGCCCATTGCCATATAAATTTAATCAGTATCAAGAACTCCCTCTATTTGGATTGTGATCTTTTGTTGTATCTCCAATCATTGAATGTGAAAAGGAGGCCACTTTGAGATAGGAAAGGGTACAGTACCCAGGGAATATATACCTGTCATGATTTCTTTCCTCTTTGTTGTGATGCTTACGATTTTCTAGATTCTGTTTTTATCAAAGTAACATAGGAATGTAGTTTATAAAATGCAAAATAGCTCTACCAGGGCTCTACGATGCTTACTTGTTCACTTCTAACAAATCCGTGACTGCCTTCTTAAACTAGTTTTACTCAAATGCAACATTGCCTTTGTTTCAGATTCTTAACACAATTCCATATCTCTTGTATACTTAACAGGCAAGCTTGTTAGGTCTTTATAAGAGAATTTTATTACAATATCATTTCTCTTGTACACATAGATAATTAATTCCTACAAACCTGGAGTTTGTTTAAATATTATAA
>PVKH010007605.1:0-19970 GCA_004027955.1 Chaetophractus vellerosus | reverse complement strand
GTGCATAGCAGTATTAAAATGAGTATCTTTCTTGCTTTTAAAACTGAAGAGCATACTGTATTTACAGAATTTTAGGTAAAACTGGGATTTTGACATTGTAAGTAAAATAAAGTGCATAAGTAAATTAGTGTTGATTTAGTTTTCAAAACTGAAGGACATACTGTATTCACAGAGAGTAGGTAAGGTGAGTGTTTGCACATTGATTTTAAATGAAACATGTGCAGAGCAGACTTTGAAACCAGCATATGGCCTAGTTTTCACAACTCAAGACCATAAGGCACTCATGGAGTGTTAGGTAAAACCAGTATTTTGAGATGGATTGAAAGTGAAAACAAGTCAATGAACCAGTATTTGCTTTAGTTTTTAGAAACAAAGAAAATACTGTATTCACAGAGAGTTAGGTAAAACCAGTGTTTTCACATTGCCTATAAGTGAAAACTAGTTCATAACAGTCAATGAAACCAGTATCTTGCTTTGTTTTCAATAATAAAGAATATATTGCATTCACAGAGCATTAGGTGAACAAGTGTTTTGACATTTACTGTAAGTGAAAAGAAGTGCACATCAATCAAGAAATCCAATATTTAGCTTAGTTTTAAAAAAATGAACATCATAATGCATTCACAGAGTGTTAAGGAAAACCAGGGTTTTGACATTGACTGTAAGTTAAAAACAGTAAATAGCAGTCAATGAAACCAGTATCTGTTTCATTGTCAAAACTGAAGAACATACTGTATTCATATAGCATTAAGTGAACACCAATTTTGACATTGCCTGTAAGTGAAAACAAGTATATAGCAATCAATGAAACTAGTATATGGTCTGGATTTCAAAAACAAAATCATACTCTTTCACAGGGCATTATATAAAACCGGTGTTTTGACATTGATTGGAAGTGAAAACTAGTGCATAGCAGGCAATGAAACCAGGATCTATTGAGTTTTCAAAACCAAAGGACATACTGCATACACTGAGTGTTAGGTAAATGAATGTTTCCACTTTGATTGTAAGTGAAGGCAAGTGCAAAGCAGACAGTGAAACCAGTATATGGTTTAGTTTTCACAACTAAAAATCATGCTGCATTAACATAGTATTAGGTAAAACCAGTGTTTTCAGATTGATTGAAAGTGAAAACAATTGCCTAGCTGCTAATGAAACCACTATGTGTCTTAGCTTTCAATACTGAAAAATGTGCTGCATTCACAGACCATTGGGTAAAACCAGTGTTTTGACATTGCTTGTAAATGAAAACAAGTGCATAGCAATCAATGAAACTGGTATCTGGCTTAGTTTTCAAAACTGAAGCACATAATGCATTCACAGAGCGTTATGTGAAGCCTGGGTTGTGACATGGATTGTAAATTAAAACAAGTGCTGAGCAGGTAACAAAACCACTATATGGCTTAGTTTTCAAAGCCCAAGAACATACTGTATTCACAGAGGGGTAAAACCAAAGTTTTGACATTGAGTGTAAGTTAACACAAGTGCGTAACATTCAATCAAACCAGTATCAAGCTTACTTATTAAAACCAAAGACCATACTACATTTAAAAAACATTAGGTAAAACCAGTGTTTTCACATTGACTATAATGAAACCATAATCTTGTTTATTTTTCAAAACTGAAGAATATATTGCATTTACAGGACATTAGGTAAAACCAATGTTTTGACATTGAGGGTGAGTGAAAACAAGTGCATAGAAATCAAGGACCCAGTATGTGCTTTAGTTTCTGAAATTGAAGAACATACTGCATTCACAACGCATTAGGTAAAACCAGTGTTTTGACAATGAGTTTAAGTGAAAAGAAGTATATAGCCATCAATGAAACCATTATCTGGTTTAGTTTTCAAAATGGAAAATCATACTGCATTCACAGATCATTAAGTAAAACTAATGATTTTCATTGAGTGTAAGTGAAAACAAGTGCATAGCATTCAATTAAATCAAATAGTTTTCAATACAAAAGAACTTACTACATTTAAAGAGTGTTAGGAAAACCAGTGTTTTCACATTGAATCTAAGTGAAAATTGGCTCATAAAAGTCAATGGAACAAGTGTCATCCTTTTTTTACAATACTGAAGAACATACTTCATTCACAGAGCCTGAGCTGAATCCAGTGTTTTGACATTTACTGTAAGTGAGAAGGCATGCAAAGAAGACATGAAACCAGTACCTGTCTTAGTTTTTGAAACCAAAAAAATATACAGCATTCACAGATCATTGGAAAAAAACAGTGTTTTTAAAAATTTATTTATTACATTTCCCCCCTTTCTCCTTGTTCTTTCTGTGTTCATTTTTGCATTCTTCTGTGTCTGCTTGTCTCCTCCCACTGCAGAGACCTGTGGAGTCAGCTCACCACACAGTGGCCTGCCTGCTTGTGGGGAGCTTGCCCTGCTCATGAGAGTTTGCCCTGCCCATGGTGGCTTGCCCTGCTCATGGCAGCTTGCCTTCTCAAGGCACTCTGCCTGCTTGAGGGGGCCCTGGGAACTGAACCCAGGATTCCTATGTGGTAAAGCAGCATCCTACCAATTGGGCTATGGCCGGCCCCAAAACCAGTGTTTTGAATTGGCTGCAAGTGAAAACAAGGGCATAGCAGTCAATGAAACCAGTAATTTTAGTTTCAAAAATAAAGAACATAGTGCATTCACAGTGCTTTAAGTAAAAACAATGCTTGATATTGAGTGTAAGTGAAAACAATTGCATAGCATCAATGAAACCCCTACATGGGTAGGTTTTTAAATCCAAAAAACATGCATGATTAACAGAATGTTAGGTACTAAAATGTTTTGACATTGATTGTAAGTGAAAACAAGTGCATAGAAGTCAATGAAAGCAGTATCTTGCTTAGTTTTTAAATGACAGAATAGACTGCATTCACAGAACATTAGGTAGAACTAGTTTTTTGACATGGATTGTAGTTAAAATTGCATAGCAGTCAAAGAAACCACAAAATTGCTGAGTTTTCAAAAGAGGACATTCAGAGAGAGTTAATTGAAACCAGGGTTGTGACATTGATTGTAAGTGAAAACAAGTGCAGAGTAGTCAGTGAAACCAGTGTATGGCATAGTTTCCAAAGCCAAAGAATGTACTGCATTCACAGGGTGTTAGATAAAACCAATGTTTTACAAGGACTGCAAGTGAAAAAGTGCATGGCATAAATAAACACAGTATGTGGCTTTAATATCAAACCCCAAAACACACTGCTTTCACAGAGCATTAGGTAAAACCAGTGTTTTGAAGTTGATTGTAAGTAAGAACAAGTGCATAGAAATCAATGAAACCGGTAGCTGACTTGTATTCAATACCAAAGAACATACTGCCATCATAGAGTTTTAGGTAAAACCAGTGTTTCCACATTGAATGCACATGAAAACCAGTGCATAGCTGTCAATGAAAGCACTATCTGCCTTTATTTCAAAAGAGAAGAATATAAAGTATTCACAGAATGATAATTAAAACCAGTGTTCTGATAATGATTGTAAGTGAAAAGAAATGTATAGCACCCAATGAAACAAATATCCTGCTTAGTTTTCAAAATGAAGAACATACTGCATTGACAGAGCATTAGATAAAACAAGTTTACACATTGATTGTAAGTGATCACAAGTACATAGCAATCATTGAAACAAGTATCCTTAGTTTTCAATACTGGAAAACATACTGCACTTACAGACCTTTAGGTAAAACCAGTGTTTCACATTGATTGTAGGTGAAAAAAGTACATAGAATTGAAGTAATTCAGAGATTTTCTTAGTCTTCAAAACTGAAGGATATACTGCATTCACAGAGCTTTAGGTAAAACCTGGTTTTTTTGGACATTGTAAATGAAAACAAGTGCATAGCAACAATGAAACAAAAATCAGGCTTAGTTTTCAAAACTGAAGAACATACTGCATTGAGTGTTAGGTGAAACCACGTTGTGACATTGATTGTAAGATAAATGAAATGAGTATCTGACTTTCTTTTAAAAAACAAAGAACATGCTGCATTCACAGAACATTAGGGAAAACCAAACTTTTGACATGAGTGGTTAGTGAAAACAAGCACATGACATTCAATGAACCAAGTATCTGGCTTAATTTTCAAAACCAAACAACATACTGCATTCACACAGCATTAGGTAAAGCCAGTGTTTTCACATTGACTGGAAGTGAAAACTAGTTCATAGCAGTCAATGAAACTAATATCTTGCTTATTTTTCTTTAATGGAGAACATAATGCATTCACAGAGAATTGGGTAAACAAGTGTTTTGTCATTTACTTTAAGTGAAAAGAAATGCATAGCAATCAATGAAAACAGTATCTGGCTTAGTTGTATAAAGTGAAGAACATACTGCTTTTACAGAGTGTTAGGGATTGTTTTAGGTAAAGACAATGTTTTGAAATTGAGTGCAAGTGAAAACAATTGTTAGCAGTCGAGGAAACAAGTATCTGGATTAGTGTTCAAACCAAACTGCATACTACACTCACTGAGGTTAAGGAAAATCCAAGTGTTCTGAAATTGACCTTAACTGAACAGAACTGCAAAGCATTCAATGAAAACAGTATCAGGCTTAAGTTTTCAAAACAGAAGAACATACTACCTTCATACAACTTTAGGTAAAACCAGCATTTTGTAAGTGAAAACAACTGCATAGAAGGCAATGAAACCAGTATTTTGCATACTTTTCAAAACTGAAGACCATATAGCGGCACAGAGCATTAGGTAAACCAGGGCTTAGACATTGAGTATAAGTGTGAAAAAGTGCATAACCATCAATGAAACCAGTATCTTCCCTTGTTTACAAAAGTGAAGAGCATACTGCTTTCACAGAGCCTTGGGTGATTCCAGTGTTTTGACATTGACTTTAAGTGCAAACAATTCCACAGCAGTAAAAGAAACCATTATCTGAATTAGTTTTCAAACTCAAAGAACATACTGTATTCACAGAGCATTAAGTAAAACCAGTGATTTAACATTGACTGTAAATGAAAACAAGTGTAGAGCTTTCAATGAAACAAGTATCTGTTTTGGTATTTAAAACTGAAGAACATACTGCATTCACAGAGTGTATGGCAAAACCAGGGTTTTTTCCTTGACTGTAAATGAAAACAAATGCATAGGAGTCAATGAAACCAGTATCTGCTTTAGTGTATGAACATAAAGAATACACTGTTTTCACACATCATTAGGTAAAACCAATTTTTTTACATTGAGTGTAAGTGGAAACAAATGTATAGCATCAATGAACCCTGTACCTGGCTTGTTTTTAATAACAAAGAGTATACTGCATTCATAGAGTGTTAAGTAAAACCAGGGTTTTCAAATTGAATGTAATTGAAAATACTATCAGGCTTAGTTCTTAAAACTGATGAACATAGCGCATTCAAGAGTCTTTGGAAAAACAATATTTTCAAATTAACTGTAGTGAAAACTAATTCATAACAGTGAATGAAACCAATATCTGGCTTAGTTTTAAAAAACCAAAGAACATACAGCATTCACAGAGATTTAGATAAAGCCAGTTTTTTATATTGAATGGAAGTGAAACAAAGTGCATAGCATTCAATGAAACCAGGTTCTGGCTTAGTTTTATAAAACTAAAAACATACTTTTTTCACAGAGTGTTAGGTAAAGCCAGTGTTTTGTCATTGAGTGTAAGTGAAAGCAATTGCAGAGCAGGAAATAAAAGCAGTAAATGACTTAGTTTTCATAATTGAAGAACCTACTGCATTCACAGAGCATTAATAAAACCAGGGTTTTCACATGGGCTGTAAGTGAAAACAAGTGCATAGCAGTCAATGAAACCAGAATCTGTCTTAGTGTTCACAATCAAAGAACATACTGCATTTACAGATATTTATGCAAAACTATTGTTTTTACATTGACTGTAAGGTAAAAGAAGTGCAGAGAAGTCAGTGAAAGCAGTATATGGCATGTTTTCAAAACTGAAGCACATGCATTCACAGAGCATTAGTTAAAACCAGTGTTTGACAATGATTGTAAGTGAAAAGAAGCTCATGGTAGTCAGTGAAACCAGTATCTGGCTTAATTTTCAAAAGTTCTACATTCACTGTATATTAAGTAAAAGCAGGGCTTTGACATTGATTGTAAGTGAAAATAAGTGCATAGCAGTCAATGAAACCAGTATGTGGTTTAATTTTCAAACCTGAAAAATATACTGCATTCACACAGCATTTAATAAAACTGAAAAACATACTGAAATCACTGTGTGTTAAGTAAAATGAGTGTTTTCACATTGTTTGAATTGAAAAGAAGTGCAGAACAGACCAGGAAACAAGTATATGGCTTAGTTTTTGCAACCCTAGTACATACAGCATACACAGAACATTAGGAAACTCCAGGGTTTTGATATTGATTGGAATTGAAAGCAAGTGTATAACATTCAAGGAAACTAGTACATGGCTAAGTTTTCAAAAACAAAAAACATACTGCATTCACAGATTGTTAAGTAACATCAGGGTTTGTCATTGACTGGAAGTGAAAATGTGTGCACAGCAGTCAATGAAACCAGTATTGGTTTCATTGAATTCTCTGAGAATTAGGTAAATTGAGTGTTTTCACATTTATTGTAAGGGAAAACAAGGACTGAGTAGACAAGGAAAACAGTATCTGGCTTAGTTTTCAAACCTGAACAACATACTGCATTTACAGAGCATTAGATAAATTATTGTTTGACATTGATCATAACTAAAAACAAGTGCATATCAGTCAATGAAACCAGTACATGGCTTAGTCTTAAAATGAAACACATTGCATTCACAGAGCATTAGATAAAATATGTGTTTTTTAAAAGACTATAAGTGAAAACCAGTACATAGCTGTCAATGAAAGCAGTAATTGGCTTAGTTTTCAAAACCAAGAACATACTGCATTCACACCACATTAAATAAAACCAGTGTTCTGACATTGATTGTAAATGAAAAGAAGTACACAGCAGTCAATGAAATCAGTAACTGGCTTGTTTTGAAAACCAAAGGACCTAGTGCATTCACAGAGCATTAGGTAAATCCAGTGTTTTCACATTGAGAGTAATTGAAAACCAGTGCATGGAAGGCAATGATATCCATTTCATACTATTTTTCAAAAATGAAAAGCATTCTCCAATTTCAGAGCTTAATGTAGAACCATTTTTATATTGATTGTAAGTTAAACAAGTATATTGCAGTCAATGAAACCAGTATCCTGCTTAATTTTCAACAATAAAGAAGATAGTGCATTCTCAGAGGGTTAGGTGAAACCAAGTTTGTGATAGTGATTGTCATTTAAAATAAGTACATAGCAGTCAATGAAACCTATGTCTGGCTTAATTTTAACATACTGCTTTCACATAGCATTTGGTAAAATCAGAGATTGACATTGCATGTATGTGAAAACAAGTGCATATCAGTCAATGAAATCAGTATCTGGCCAAGTTATCAAAACTGCAGAACATAATGGCATTCACAGAGGTTTAGGTAATACCAGGATTTTGACATTGACTGGAAGTAAAAACAAGGGCATAGCAGTTAATGAATCCAGTATTGGGAGTAGTTGTCAAAACAAAAGAACACACTGCATTCACAGAGCATTAGGAAAACTGGGGTTTTGACACTGACAGTAAGTGAAAACAAGTGTATACCAGTCCATGAAGCCAGTATCTGTCTTAGTTTTCACAGCTAAAAACATACTCCATTCACAGAGCCTTAGGTAAAATCAGGGTTTTGACATTGACTGTAAGTGAAAATATGTGCAAAGGAGTCAATGAAACCAGTATTTTGCTTAGTCTCAAATAATGAAAAACATGCAGCATTCACAGACTTAGGTAAAACCAGAGTTTGAGATTGATTGTAAGTGAAAACAAGCGCAGAGCAGTCAGTGAAAGCAATATCAAAATGGAAGAACATACTGAATTCACAGAGCATTAAGAACCCCCAGGGTTTTCACATTGATTGTAAGTGAAAACAAGTGCATAGCTGTTCAGGAAACCAGTATCTGGCTTAGTTTTCAAAATGGAAGAATACACTGTATTCACCATGTGTTAGTAAAACCACTATATCTCATTGACCTGAACTCAAAATAAGTGCAGAGCAGTCAGGAATACCAGTCTATGGCTTAGTTTTCAAAACTGCAGAATATACTGCTTTGAAGATTGTTAGTTATAAACAGTGTTTTTCAATTGATTGTAAGTGAAATCAAGTGCATATCAGTCAATGAAACCAGTATATGTCATAGTTTTAAGAACTGAAGAAAATACTGAAATTCACAGAGCCTTAGATAAAGCCATTTTTTTACACTGATTGTAAATGAAAAAAGTGCATTTCATTTGATGAAATGAGTATCTGCCTTAGAGTTCAAGATCAAACAACATACTGCATTCACAGAGCATTAGATAAAGCCAAAGTTGTCATTGAGTGTAAGTGAAAAGAAGGGAATAGCAGCAAATGAAACCAGTATCTGTCTTAGGTCTAAAACTTAAGAACATACTGCATTCACAGAGTGCTAACTAAAATGAGTGTTCTGACATTGATTGTAAGTGAATACAAGTTTTGTAGCAGTCAATGAAACCAATATCTGCTTAGTTTTCAAAACTAAAGAACATGCTGCATTCACAGAGCATTAGGGAAAACCACAGTTTTCACATTGACTGTAAGTGAAAAGAAGTACATAGCAGTCAATAAAACAGTATCTTTCTTAGCTTTCAATACTAGAGAATATGCAGCATTCAGAGAATTTTAGGTAAAACTAGTGTTTTGACGTTGCCTGCAGATGAAAACAAGTGCATGGAAGCCAATGAAATCAGTATCTTGCTTAGTTTTCAAAACAGAAGAACATACGACATTCACAGAGTGTTACAGAACACTGATGTTTTGACATTGAGTGTAAGTGAAAATAAGTGCATAGATCTCAGGGAAACCCGTATTTTCTATAGTTTCCAAAACCGAAGAACATACTGCATTCACAGTGCATTTGAAAAAACTGGATCATGACATTGTATGTGAAAAGAAGTACCTAGCTGTCAATGACCAGTATCTTGATTAGTTTTCAAAAGAGAAGATAATTCTGCTTCACAGAGCATTGGATAAAACCAGTTTTTGGATGTTAATCATAAGTGAAAACAATTCCATAGCAGTCAATGAAACTGGCATCTTTCATTGTTTACAAAAGTAAAGAATGTACTTCATTCAGAAAGTGTTTGGTAAAACCACCGTTTTGACATTTTTCATAAGTGAATTCAATTGCATAGCAGTCAGTGAAACCAGTATCAGGCATACTTTTCAAAATGAAGAAAACTCTACATTCACAGAGCATTAGGTAAACCAGTGTTTTCACAATGACTGTAAGTGAAAACAAGTGCATAGCAGTCAAGGACACCAGTATTGGCTTTGATTTATAAAACTAAAAACATGCCACATTCACGGATTGTAGGAAAATCATTGTTTTGACATTAAGTGTAATTGAAAACAAGTACATAGCAGTAAAAGAAATGAGTATGTAGCCTAGTTTTCAAAATTGAAGCACATACCACATTCACAGAACACTAGGTAAAATCAGAGTTTACACATTGACTGTAAGTGAAAACAAGTGTATAGCATTCAAGGAAACCAGTATCTTGCTTAGATTTCAATACTGAAAGACATGCTGCATTCACAGACTCCTAAGAAAACCCGTTGTTTTGATGTGGATTGTAAGTGAAAAATAGTGAATAGCAGTCAGTGAAAGAAGTGAATGGTTTAGTTTTCAAAATGGAAGAACATAGTGCATTCAGACAGCCTTAGGCAAAACCAGTGTTGGACATTAATTGTAATGAAAACAGGTGCATGGCAGTCAATGAAACTAGAAGCTGGCCCAGTTTTCAGAACTGCACAATTTACTGCATTCACAGGGCATTAGGAAAACCAAGGGTTTTGACATTTTCTCAAGTGAAAACAATTACATAGCAGTCAATCAAACCAGTATCTTGCTATTTTCCAATTATGAAGAATATACTGCATTCAAAGACTGTTAGGTAAAACCTGTGCTTTGACATTGATTTTATGTGAAAATAAGTGCAGAGCAGTCAGTGAAACCAGTGTATGGCTTAATTTTCAAAACTGAAGAAAATATTGCATTCACAAAGTATTAGGTAAAACCAGAGTTTTTACATTGATTGTAAGTTAAAACAACTGTACAGCACTAAATGAAACCATTATCTAGCTTAAATTTCAAACCAAGAACATATTACATTCATGGAGCATGAGGTAAAACCAGATTTTCCCATTGAGTGAAAGTAAAAACAAGTGCATAGCAGTAAATAAAACCAGTATCTTCGTTAGTTCTCAATACTGAAAAACATTCCGCATTCAAAGACCTTTAAGTAAAACCAGTGATTTCTCATTTTCTGTGAGTGAACAAGTGCAGAGCAGTCTGTGAAGGCAGTATATGGTTAAGTTGTCAAAGCCAAAGAACATACATCATTTACAAAGTGTTATGTAAAACCAGCATTTTGACATTGATTGTATGTGAAAAAAGTGCATTACAGTCAATGAAACCAGTAGCTGACTTAGTTTTCAAAACTGTAGGACATACTGAATTCACAGTGTTTTAGGTAAAACCAGTGGTTTCTCATTTTCTGTAAGTGAAAACAAATGCAGAGAAGTCAGTTAAAGCAGTATATGGTTAAGTTTTCAATACTAAATGACATACTGCATTCACAGAGCATTAGGTAAATCCAGTGCTTTGACATTGAGTGTAAGTGAAAACAAGTGCATGGCAGCCAATGAAACCAGTAACTGATGGAGTTTTCATAGCTGCAGAACATACTGCATTCAGAGAGCATAGGTAAAACCACTGTTTTGATACAGACTCTAAGTGAAATCAAGTGAATAGTCAATGAAACCAGTATCTGTACTAATTTTCATTTCTTAAAAATACACTGAATTCACAGAGTGTTAAGTAAAACCAGGGTTTTGACATTGATCATCTGTGAAAACTAGAGCATAACACTCAATGAAACCAGTATCAGGTTTAGTTTGCAAAACAAAAGAACAAACTGCATTCACAGAGAAGTCAATAAAACCCATGTTTATTAAAACCCACATTGACTGTAAGTGAAAACAAGTGCATTGCAGTCAATGAAACTAGTATCTTGTTTAGTTCTCAATACTTAAAACATGCTATATTCACAGAGCTTTAAGTAAAACTAGGGTTTTGATATTGATTGTACATAAAAACAAGTGCATAGGTGTCAATGAAATCAGTATCTGGCTTAGTTTTCAAAACAAAAGAACATACTGCCTTCACAGTGCATTATTTAAAAACCAGTCTTTCTCCATTGAGTGTAAGAGAAAACAAGTGGTTTTCAGTCAATGAAACCATATTCTCAGTTAGTCTTACAAACTGAAGAACATACTGCTTTCATACAGCTTTCGTTTAAATCAGTGTTTTGACATTAATTGTATGTGAAAAGAAATGCATAGCAATCAATGAAACCAGTATCTCCTTAGTTTAAAAACTGAAGAACATAGTGCATTCATAGAGCATTAGGTAAAACCAGTGTTTTTACATTGACTGTTCATGTAAACAGTGCATAGCAGTCAATGAAACCAGGATCTTGCTTAGTTTTCAAAGGAGAAGAACATACTGCTTTCACAGAGCATTATTTATGACCAGTGTTTTGTAATTGACTGTAAGTGAAACAAGTGCACAGCTTTCAAAGAAGACAGTATTTGGCTTAGTTTTCAAAACAGAAAACATACTACATTCACAGAGTGTTAATAAACCAATGCTTTTCCATTGATTGTAAGTGAAAACAAGCACATAGCCATCAGAAAAACCATTATCTGACTTATTTTTCAAAACATATGAACATGCTGCATTTACAGTGCCTAAGATAAAACCAGTGTTTTGACAATAAATGTAAGTGGAAACAAGTGCATAGCATTCAATGAAACCTCTATTTGTTTTGTTTTCTAAAACAAGGAACATACTGCAAACACAGAAAGTAATGTAATGCCAATTTTTGAAATTGATTTTAAGGGAAATCAGTGCATAGCAGTGTATGAAGCCAGTATCTTACATAGTTTTCTAAGCTGAGGATTACACTGCATTCACAGAGTGTTAGGTTAAACCAGTGATATATCTTTGAGTGTGAGTAAAATGTTCATAGCAGTCAATGAAACCTGTAATTGGCTTAGTTTTAAAAAATGTAAAAAATATTGCATTCACAAAGCATTGGGTAAAAACAGAGTTTTGACATTGCCTGTAATTGAAAACAAGTGCATAGCATACATTGCCACCACTATTTGGCTTAGTTATCAAAGCAGAAGAGCATAATGCATTCACAGAGAGTAGGGGAATCACAGGGTTTGAAATTGTAAGTGAAAACAAGTGCATAGTAGTCAATGTAACCAGTATCTTGGATAGTTTTCAAAACTGAAGTAAAGATATCATTCACAGGGCACTATGTAAAGCCACTGTTTTTATATAGACTTTAATTAAAAACAATTGCTAGCATTCAATGACATCACTATTTCACTTAGTTTTTAAAACTGAAGAGCAAATTACACTCAAAGATTGGTAGGCAAAACCAGGGATATAACATTGAGTGTAAGTGAAAACAATTTCATAGCAGTCAATGAAACCAGTATCTGGCTTAATTTTCAAAACTGAAGAAAATACTATATTGACAGAGTATGAGGTAAAATCAGGGTTTTGAAATAGTGTTAGGGAAAACAAGTGCATTGATGTCAAGGAAACCAGTATCTGGCTTAGTTTTCAACCCTGAATTACATACTGCATCACAGAGTGTTATGTAAAACTACTGTTGTTGACATTGCCTGTAAGAGAAAACACGTGCATAGCATTCAATTGAACCACTATTTAACTTAGTTTATAAAACTGAAGAACATGCTGCATTCACAGAGTTAGGTAAAACCAGTGTTTTGACATTAAATGTAAGTGAAAACAATTGCATAGCAGTCAATGAAAACAGTATCTGGGGGCCGGCTTGATAGCCCCGTGGATAGGGCACCGGCATACCACATGGGAGGCCCTGGGTTCAGTTCCTGGGGACCTCTCCTAGCAGGCCTTGAGAATGGCAAGCCACCATGGCTGGGCCAGAGCCACCATGGGCAGGGCAAATAGCTGCCATGGACAGGGCAAAAGCCACCATGGGCAGGGCAGGTCACCCACGAATGGAGTGCAGCCAGCCACCTGCGAACTGAAAGCCGGCTGTGAATAGAAGCAGAAGCCACCCACAAGTGGGGAAAGCTGCGCCTGTGCAGTGACCATCTCGGCGCATCGCCGCAGTGGGGGGGAAGGGGAGATATGTAATAAAATAAATAAATCTTATAAAAAAAGAAAACAGTATCTGACATTGTTTTCAAAACTGAAGAATATGCTGTATTCACAGAGCATCAGGTAAAACCAGAGTTTTGACATTGACTGTAAGTGAAAGAAAGTGCATAGCATTCAATGAAACCACATTTGGCTAAGTTTCCAAAAGAGAAAAATATAATGCATTCAGAGAGGTGTGTAAAACCATTGATTTGGCATTGACTGTAAGTGAATACAATACATAGAAGTCAATGAAACAAATATCTTGCTTAGTTTCCAAAACTGAATATCATAATTTATTCACACATTAGGTAAAACCAGTGTTTTAAAATTGATTGTTAGTGAAAAAAGTTCATCGCAGTCAAAGAAACAAGTATCTTGCTTACTTTTCAAAACTGAAGAACATAGTGTATTCTCAGAACATTAGGTTAAACCACTGCTTTCACATTGGAAGTTATAAAATTACATAGCACTCTATGAAATGTGTATATTATTTCATTTTCCTAACTGAAGAATACACAATATTCACAAAGCATAGGTAAAACAAGTATTTAGATATTGATTAAGAGGTAAAATTGGTGCATAGCTGTCAATGAAATATATATATATTTTAGTTTTCAATACTGAAAAACATAGTCTATACACAGAGCATTAGATAAAACCAGTGATTTGACATTTATTGTAAGTGAAAACTAGTGCATAGCAGTCAATGAAACATATATCCTGCTTAGTTTCCAATAATGAAGAACATAATGTATTCATAATACATTATGTAAAACTAGTATTTTGACTTTTGTTGTAAACCAAAAGTAGTTGATAGCATTCAATGAAACATTAAATTTGCTTAGTTTTCAAAAATGAAAAAAAATACTTTATTCACAGATCATTAGGTAAAACCAGTTCATTGCATGTGATTGTAAGTGAAAAGAAGAGAATAGCAGTTAATGAAAATTTTATTCAGCTTAGTTTTAAAAGCTGAAGAGCATACTCTGGTCACAGGGCATTAGGTAAAATCAGAGTCTTTTCATTCATTGTAAGTTAAAATTGGTGTATATCAGTCAATTAAACATGAATCATACTTAGTTTACAAAACTGAAGATATACTGTATTCACAAAGCATTAGGTTTAACCAGTTATACTGTATTCACAAAGCATTAGGTTTAACCAGTTATTTGAAATTGATTGTAAATGAAAACAAGTCCATAGCAGTCAATGAAACAAGAATCTTGCTTAGTTTTCAAAAGTGAATATCATACTATAGTCACAGAGTGTTAGCTAAAGCCAGTGTTTGACATTGATTGTTAGTGAAAAGAAGAGCAAAGCAGTCAAAGGATGTATATTAATTTGTTTTCAAACCTGAAGAATATATTGTATTCACAGATTGTTAGGTGAAGCCAGTGATTTGACAATGATTTTAAGTGTAAACAAGAGATAAGCCATCAATGAAATGTGTATTTTATTTAGTTTATAAAAGTGTTAGGTAATAACAGAGATTTTACATTGCTTGTAAGTGAAAACAATTGCATAGCATTCAATGCAACAATAATATTTCCTAGTTTTCAAAACTGAGGAAAATACTGTTTTCACAGAGCTTTAGGTAAATCCAGTGTTTTCACATTGACTGTAAGTGAAAACAAGTGCATAGTAGCCAATGAAACATGAAACTTGTTTAGTTTTCAAAACTGAAGAACATACTATATACACAGATTGTTATGTAAACCTGTAATTTGATATTGATTTTAAGTGAACACAAGTGCATAGCACTGAATGAAACAATGATGTTTCTTAGTTTTCAAACTGAAGTGCATATTGTGTTCACAGAGCTTTAGATAAAACCAGTGTTTGACACTTAAGTGTAAACATGTCATAGTTGCCAATGAAACAAGTATATTGCTTAGTTTTCAAAACTGAAAGACATAGTGTATTCACAGATCATTAGGTAAAACTAGTGATTTGACATTTATTGTGAGCAAAACATATGAATAGCAAGAAATGTAATATGTATCTTGCTGTGTTTTATAACTGAAGAACAAATTGTATTCAAATAACTTTAGGTAAAAACAGTAATTTGACATAGAATGTAAGTGAAAACAAGTGAATACAGTCTATAAAATATTTTCTTGATAAATTTTCTAAACTGATAAAAAATACTGTATTCACAGAGCATTAGGTAAAACGAGTATTTTCATATTGATTGTGAGATAAACAAGTGCATAACTGTGAATGACACGTATCTTGCTAGTTTCAACTGAAGAACATATTGTATTCACTGAGTGTGGGGTAATACCAGTGTTTGACATTGATTTCCAGTTAAAATAAGGGCATGGCAGTGAGTGAAACATACATCTTACTTGGTTTTCCTAACTGAAGAACATACTGTATTTACAGAGCTTTAGGTAAAACCAGAATTTTGCATTGTTTGTAAGTGAAATAAGTGTGTGGCAGTGAATGAATCAAGCATTTCAGTTAGGTTTCAAAACTGAAAAACACAGTGTATTCACAGAGCATTAGGTAAAACCATTGATTTGACATTGATTGCTATTGAAAACAAGTGAATAACAGTCAATGAAACATATATCTTGCTTAGTTTTCAGAACTGAAGAACATACTCTATTGAACACAGTTTTTGGTTAAACAAGTGACATGACATTGATTGTAAGTGAAAACAGTTATGTAGTAGTCAATGAAACATAAATCTTGCTTAGTTTTGAAAACTAAAGTACATACTGTGTTCACAAGTCATTAGATAAATCCAGTGTTTTGACATTTTGTCACAAAAAAGAAGTGCATAGCATTCAATGAAACAAGATGCTTCTTTAGTTTTCCAAATTGAAGAATATATCATATTTAGAGAGTGTTAGTTTAAACCAGTTTTTAAAAAATGATTGTAAGTGAAGAGAAATGCATAACAGCCAGTGGAGTATGGAACTTTTTTAGTTTTCTACACTGAAGAACATAATGATTCACAGAGCATTCATATATAACCAATGACTTGACATTGATTGTGAATAAAAACAAGTGTTTAGTAGTCAAAAACATATATTTTTCTTAGTTTTCAAAATTGAAGAACAAGTGTATTCACAGAGTGTTAGGTAAAACGAGTGTTTTTATATTGTTTTTCATTGAAAACAAATATATAGCAGGGTATGAAACATGTATGTTGCTTAGTTTCCAAATTGGTTAACATACTGTTTTCACAGATCAATAGGTAGAAGAAGTGTTTTGACTTTGTAAGTGAAAACAAGTGCATAGCAGTCAATGAAACCAGGTTCTGGCTTAGTTTTCAAAAATTAAGATCATACTGAATTCACTGAAAGTTAGGTAAAACCAGTGTTTTCAAATTGACTGTAAATGAAAAGGTGTGCAGAGCACTTAGTGAAATCAGTATAGGCTAAATTTTTGAAACCAAAGAATGTACAGAATTCACAGAGTGTTAGGTAAAATTGGTGTTTTGATATTGATTTTAAATATAAACAAGTGCATGACAGTCAAAGAAACCAGTATTTGACTGATTTTTCAAAATGTAGAACATACTGCATGCACAGAGTGTTAAGGAAAACCAGGGTTTTGAAATTGCCTATAAGTGAAAACAAGTGTGTAGCAGTCAATGAAACCAGTATCTGACTTGGTTTTCAAAAAAATAGAACATACTGCTTTCACAAAGCATTAGGGAAAAGCTGTGTTTGACATTGAATATAAGTGGAAAAAAGTGCATATCAGAAAGTGAAAACAATATCTGGCTTCATTTCCAAAGTGACAAACTTATGGCATTCACTAAGCTTTAGGTAAAACCAGTGTTCTGACATTGACTGTAAGTGAAAACAAGGGTATAGCAGTCAATGAAACCGGAATAGAGATTAGTTTTCAAAACAGAAGAACATACTGCATTCACTGAGCATTAGGTAAAACAAGTGTTTTCACATAGACTGTAAGTAAAAAAAGTGTGCATAGCTGTAAATGAAACAAGAATCTGGCCTAGTTTTCAAAACTGAAGAACATTCTTAATTAGGAGAGTGATATTTAAAACCAGTGTTTTCACATTGACTGTAAGTGAAATCAAGTGCATTCCAGTCAATGAAATCAGTATCTATCTGGCTTTGTTTCCAAAACCAAAGTCATACCACTTTCAGAGAGTGGTAGGTAAAACCAATGCTGTGGCATTGATTGTAAGTGAAAACACTTGCATAGCAGTCAATGAAACCTGTATCTGGTTTAGTTTTTATAATCAAAGAACATGCTGCATTAGTAGAGCTTTATCTTGCTTAGTTTTCAATTCCAGAGAATTTACTACTTCAAAAACCATTATGTAAACCAGTGTTTTGACATTGATTGTAACAGAAAACAAGTGCAGAGCAGTCAGTGAAACCAGTGCATGGCTAAGTTTCCAAAACTGAAGAACATATTGCATTCACAGAGTGTTGGGTAAAACCAGGGTTTTCAATTGTAAGTGAAAACAACTGCATGGCAGTCAATGAAACCTGTATCTGCCTTAGTTTTCAAAATGAAGAACATATTGTATTCACAGAGTGCTAGATAAAACAGACTTTTCACATTCACTGTTAGTGAAAACAAGTGCATAGCAGTCAATGAATCCAGTATCTGCTTAGTTTTCTACACTGGGAAACATGTTGCATTTACACTGTTAGGTAAAAACCAGTGTTTGACATTAATTGTAAGTGAAAACAAGCCCTTGGATTCAAGAAAATCAGAGACTTGCTTAGTCTTCAAAAATGAAGAATATACTGAATTCACAGAGTGTTTGGTAAGAAACAAAGTTTGACATGGATTGTAAGTGAAAAGAAGTGCATGGTAGTCAAGGAAACCAGTATCTGACTTAGATTTCAATCCTGAAACCATACTGCATTCACAGAGCATTAGGTGAAAGCAGGGCTGTGCCATTGATTGTACATTGACTGTAAGTGAAAACAAAGGCATAACAGTCAATGAAACCACTATCTGGAATAATTTTCAAAACTGAAGATCATGCTACATTCACAGATTGTTAGGTGGTGCTAGGATCCTGAAATTGATTGTAAGTTAAAACAAATGCATAGCAGGTAATGAAACCAATATATGACTTACTTTTCATAACCAAAGATCATACTATATTCACAGAGTGTTATGTAAAACCATGGTTTTGACCTTGATTGTAAGTGAAAACGAGGGTATAGCAGTCAATGAAACCAGTATCTGGCTTAATTTTTAAAACTGAAGAACATACTGCATTCACATAGCATTAAGCAAAAAACAGGGTTTGACATTGAATGTAAGTGAAAACAAGTGCATAGCATTCAATGAAACTAGTATCTTGTGTAGTTTTCAATACTGAAAACATGCTGTATTCACAGACTGTTAGGTATAACCAGGGTATTGACTTTGATTTTAAGTGAAAACAAGTACATAGAATTCAAGGAAATCAGTATCTTGCTTGGTCTTCAAAACTGAAGAGCATACTACATTCACAGAGTGATAGGTAGAACCAGTTTTATGACATTGATTGTAAGGGAAAACTGTGCATAGCAGTCAATGAAACCAGTATCTGGTTTACTTTTCAAAATTGGAGAACACATTGCAGTCCCAGAGCATTAGGTGAGGCCCAGGATGTGATATTGATTGTAAGTTAAAACTAGGGCATAACTGGTAATAAAACCAGTTATGTCCTAGTTTCAAAACTAAAGAACATACTGCATTCACAGAGTGTTTTGTAAAACAAATATTTTGACATTGAGTGTAAGTGAAAACAAGGGCATAGCATTTAATGAAACCATTATCTGGCTTAGCTATCAAAACAAAAGAGCATACTGCCTTTACACAGCATTAGGTAAAGCAAGTGTTTTCACATTGACTGTATGTGAAAGCTACCTTGTAGCAGGCAAAGAAACCAGGTTGTTTCTTAGTTTTCAATACTGAGAAACATACTGCATATACACAGCATTTAGACAAAACAGGGTTTTGACGTTGACTGTAAGCAAAAGCAGGTGCATAGCAGTCAATGAACACAATATCCTGCTTAGTTTCAATTCTGAAGAACATACCTCAACAAAGACCATTTGGTAAAATCAGTGTTTTGACATTGATTGTAAGTCAAACAAGTGCAGACCATTCAGTGAAAGCAATGTATGGTGTCATTTTCAAAACAAAGGAACATACTCCATTCATATATTCTTAGGTAAAACCAGTTTTCTAACAATGACTGTAACTGAAAACAAGTCTATAGCACCAATGAAACCAGCATCTGGCTTAAATTTCAAACCCCAAAACATATTGCATCCATAGAGCATTAGGTAAAGCCAGTATTTTGACATTGAGTGTAAATGAAAACAAGTGCAGGGCAGTCAATGACACCAGAATCTGTCTTAGTTTTCAAAGCAAAGATCATTCTGCCTTCAGAGAGACTTCAGTAAAACCATTGCTTTCACATTGAGTGTAAGTGAAAACAAGTGAATAGCTCTAAGTTAAACCAGTATCTTGGTTAGTTTTCAATATTTAAAGACAAGCAGCATTCACAAACCCTTAAGAAAAACTGTTTTGTCATTGATTGTAAGTGAAAAATAGTAAGGAGCAGTCATCATAAGCAGTGTATTGTTAAGTTTTCAAAACAGAAGAAGACGCAGCATTGACAAAACATTGGGCAAAACTAGTGTGTGATGGCTAGGCTAATGTGTCAACT